>JAOBAY020068098.1:0-21441 GCA_025331085.2 Zoanthus sociatus | reverse complement strand
CTAATTGAAAATTGAGAAATGTTCCAACCCTCCCGGATATTAAGACCCCCCCCTTATATTAAGCACCTGAGAGTACTTACTGTCACTAGTGCATGACGGGAACTGAGGGCAACGGATACCACGCTTAAATCTTCGCGTAAATTGTCTAAATTGAAGTACACTCTCTTTTTCTATAAGAATATACTTTATAAAAATGTTGAGGCTGAAATTGGCCAAATATTATGAATATTTTTATGAATAATGCTGAGACTCGAATTATGTTAAGAATATAATTTTGCATGTTTAAAAAAACATTACTATACTATCTGGCCTCGGTTCGAAAAACAATATTCTTAGGGAAAAAAAGATTGTATTGCGGTTATGAGCTCATCAATTCTAGTATTTAGTCGTTAAGACAGCGTATTTAAAAGTTAGGAAACAGAATTATGTGATCTTTCTTCTGATGAAGGGCCAACGCTTGACATTTCAGCTTTATGTATTCTGCTTGCGAGAACGTTTAAACATTCAACTATTCAAAACAAAATTGTCTTGCATTCAGCATTATGGGAATAATGCACTATCTGTGACACTGCTTTTTGTGGAACATGGAAATGATAGTGTTTAAAAGAGGATTCAGTTCGTCTGTTCTAGAGCCTTGAGGTTATTCGTGCCCAAAACGTTTTAAATATTATTTTTCTGCATAATAATATACACTAAAATATCTTAAATCAATAAAAACGTAACATGTGTTGGAATTTCAAGGAAAGTTTGTACAGCATGGGACGCCTCCCAAGAATTTTTTCAAATCAATTCTTGATGCTATTTAAAGCCATTACAATGGCTATAAGTTGCCTCAAGTTTAAACTTGCAAACACGTTTGCATATCTTCCTTTCTGAACGACTGCTTTTAATTGGATAAATTTTCATCTAAGGAAGACAATAAGTATATTTTCCGCCCGCATGCATTTCTTAAGCTTTGCTTATAGGGGCCGACCATTTGACTTTTAGAGGGCGGTTGGTAATTTTTTTTTTTTTTTTTTTTTGCAAGAATTTTTTTTAGTCCTTGATCATGCGGCAGCAATTCATTTCATGAAAAACAATATTTTAGTCGGATTTCTTTATGTGCAGGAAATTGTTTTTCTAAATCACCCACCCCCTACGCTCTCAAAAGTCAATGGTCGGTCCCTATAACCCCTAATAATTAATACACTTAAGTGCTGTTTTTAAAACTAGCAACGCTTTACTGAGAATCTGGTACTTTGCTCCCAGGTAACAAAAGATTACGTGAGTTTGCAGGATGAACTCAAATCTAAAGAAGATTACTTTCGAGAACTGCAGAATACTCACGAAGAAGAGAAAGCGGAACTGAAACTTGAACTGGAGATTGCACGCAGCGAACACCAGCTTGAAATCGACTTCATGAAAAAAGAACTAGAAGCAATGAAAGAAAGAGAAAATGGAAAAGAAGGGAATAACTTGGTAGCGGAAAGAGGCCAATCTTCTAGCTTGTCACATACATGGCATTATAACACAGAACTTGATGATGAACAAAAGAAATATGAAGACGAAATAATTCTCTTAAAAGAACAGCTTCAAGAACAAGTTACCCTAGCAAACGCAGCTATAGAGAAACTTGAGCAGCAGGAGTTTAATTTTCACGAAGAAATGAATGCTTTCAAAAGTAAACTTGAAATTGAAAAGGAGGCATTAGTTAGTGAAAGCCGTCAAAATATCGAAGTTTTAAGAAGTTCGTATGAAGAGAAACTTCAGCTCCAAGAAGAGAAATACTCTGAGGAAATTACTTCTTTGAAGAACGGTTATCAAGAAAACAAAATCATTGACAAGGAGGCAGGGTGTCGAGAAATAGAGTTGAAACAACAAATGAGCAATCAGTGTGCTTCTTTAACGGCAGAACACGAAGATTTCGTAGCAGCATTAAAGGAAGAGTACGAGGCTGACCTTAAAACAATGAAATTACAAATCCATCAAAGAGAGGAAGATTACGCAGCGAAAGAAAGCAAAATTGCAGCCGAATTAATAGACATGCGTAATGAGTATGAAAAACAAATTGAGGAATTAAAGCAAGCATTTGATAAAGAACTTGACGAAAAACACGAAGCTCTTAACAACCTCCAGGCGAAAGTTTCAGACCTTGAACAGAAACTTGAAACAGAAAGATATAATTGTGAACTAGGAGTTGAAAACTTGAGGAAACAGCTAAATGACAAAAGCTGTGAACTTGAAACTGTTAGAGCAAGCGTTGAGAACTGGCAAAAAGAAGTTTTCGAACTTAAGAAACAGATAGAACAAGAACAAAACAAAAGTGAAAGTGAAGAGACTTTGAAGCGGCAAGAAGAAGCTCATCGGATGGAAATTCAAGATATGAAAGAACAACATACGATGGAAATTGAAGGACTACAAGACATGCTGGAAAACTTACAGGTGGAAAATGAAGAGCTTAAGACCGAGTTTGATTTAGTAGTTGGTGATCTCTCAAATGAGCTTGAAAATAGGAAAGTTGAAATTTCTAGTCATCAACAAAAAAATTCTTCGCTTTTGAAAGAGCAAATTAATAGGCTGAGAAGTGATTTCAAACAAAAAAATAGAATACTGACGGAAGAGTTGGAAGAAATGAGATCCAAGAATGAAGAGTTACAAAGTGAACTAGAAATACTTCAAACAAAAAAAGATCACTTCATAAACAATTCGAAAATTGAAGATCTCGAGGAGAAAGCCAATCAAATTAAGATTGAAAAAGAAGAATTAGAAACTATCAAAAAAGAAATTGAAGCAAAAGGTAAATCGTTAGAAAAAGAAAGGGATGATTTAAAAGCTACAGTTACATTACATGAGGAGAGACTCAAAGAAAAGGAAAGATTGGAAAATGATTTAAGAAGCAAACTTGAATCTGTGGAAACAGATTTGAGTCTGAAAAACAAACAACTTTCCTTGAATAATGTGGAAATGAAAAAATGTTCAGAAACCATTGAAGAGTTAAGATACATTCAAGGACAACTTGAAGATGAAAATGAAAAGCTTAAAGATGAGATTGAGGTGGCTGCCACTTCTTCGGATATTGAAGCTTTGCCTTCAGGTAAAAAAATGCAGGAGAGATCACTACCGAGTGTTGCGGAGTACGAACAGAATATCGCTGGCGTTGTCGAGGAATATGAAGCAAGTATTGATGCGCTTCGAATAGAGCTTCGTTCTGCAAACCAGCAACTATTGTTAAAGGAAAAACAAGTCGAATCTTTGAATTCCGAAAAAGAGGTTCTTCGAAGAAGCCTTGACGATGAGACACTAAATGTTCAATCTCTTGAAGAAAAACTTCAAACTAACCTGGTGAGTTATACGAAAGAAATTGAAATATTAAAGGAAAAATTACAAACTGCCTCTCTTGAAAAAGAAACGATTTTAGCTGATGTCGAGGATCAGTTACAACAGAAGTATTTGAACACCATTGAAAGTCTCAAAAATGAGCTCCACTCCAGAATTAAAGATAACGAGTTAAAAAGCACAGAGCTTCTTCGAGTTACAAAGCTCTTCGAAGAAAACCAAGAAAGCAAAACAGAAAGTGAAGAACAGAATTCGAGATTAAATCGTTACAATGAAGAAAAGGCTGCAAAACTTGAGATGCTGACAAATCTAAATGAGCATCTTCATCAAGAAATTAAGCGATTAGAAATGAAACTTTCGGAAAGCGAAGAAAAACATAAAGAAAATGAAATGGTAATTGCTGAAACTATGACTTTGAAAACGAACAAAGTTTCAAACCTTGAAGAGCAACTTCAACTTCTCAGAGCGGAATTTCGCCAAGCAGAGGCAAGTCATAAGGCGGTTGAGACTAACAGGAGTGGTGAGAGAGACTTCAACAAGAGGGAGTTTGCTAACCTAACAAAGCAGCTTCATTCGTCTGAGGAACAAAGATTACAAGAACAAGCTGCACACACCGAAGAGGTTAAAAAACTTCAAGAGTGCATTAACATCAAAAACAAAGAAATTGCGAACTTAAATAAACAACTGCAAACATTTAAAGAGCATGACGTAAACACAAGCGCAGCCATTACCGCCGAAAACAGACAACTAGAGGAAGAAAACAGACTGAAGGATACAGAGATTTGTCGTTTAAAAGACGAAATTGAAATGTTAACAGAAAAACAATTTAGACACGAAGCTGATCAAATTGCAACGCAGCTAAAGGTAGATGGACAGGAAAATAACAAGAATCAAGAAATTCGAAAACTTCAGTCACATATTCAGGAATTACAGCAAGAACTAAAAAGATACGAAAGCGAATACAAAGAAGAACAAGGCAGATTAAGAGAAGAAAACACCAAAAGATTTGAAGAGAGTACAATTCTAAGGGAACAGGTTATACATCTTCAAGAGCAGCTAGGAACGTGTGAGGCACGAAACATGTCAGAGCTATTAAAGTTAAAACAGGATCATCTCGAAAGAGTTGAAGGATTAGAAAACCAGCTAAGTTGTAAGAAAAAAGAGATCCACGAACTGAGAGCGCTCTTGGACGATGTTAAATCTCTGAAGTCCGAATATGAAACTAAGTACTCCCAAGAACAAGAAAAACGGAATAGTGAGCAGGCAGAGAAAATTCGAGGTCTAGAAAACAGTTTACAAGTTAAATCTAATGAGATAGCACAGCTGAAAAATTCACTTGAGAACTTGAAAAATAGAGAAAGGGAAACCAAATTTATTCAAACCACTGAGCAGTTAAAAGAACATGAAACGTACACTGTGAAAATACGAGAACTGGAAACTGAATTAGAAAAAAAGTCAATTGAGATTTCTTGTTTGATTTCAATTCTTGAGTCTGAACAGAAGAGCCATGATAGAATTTTGAAAGAAACAGAGCTTCACTTGGACCACATTGAAAAAACCGAAGAGGAAAAAGCTCGTGCACGAATCCAAATTAAGGAACTGAAACTTGAAATTCAAAACCTCAGAGGAGATCTCGAAAAAGAAAGAGAGAGATGTCATCAGTTGACAGTTGAACACAATAACGCAAAAATTGATCTCTCAGAATTGGAGGAAGTGCAAAAATTGAATAGGTCATTAAACGAGTTTGAGTTTGAAAAAGGCAAACTCTCACACGAGCTTGAAAGCACCAAAGACGAACTGAATAAAGCACAAAATAAGTACCGCGCATTAAAAGATAAATTTGTTCAGTTAAAAGAGAAATTACAAGAAGAGAAACATAGATATAAAGAGAAATTCATGAGTCCACGAGTTGATAGCGCTCTTCAAATCGACATTTTGCAGTCGGATGAATACGAGAGAATGAAAACGGTTTCTTTCGATGCTGAATGTGAGAAATCGAAACTGGAAGATGACTTGCGAATGTGTGAAAAAGAACTGACAAAGTGTAAGGGAGAAATAAGCGCACTAAAACGTGCCAATGCAGTTTTGATTAAACAAAATCAAGTCCTTTATTTAGAGAATGAAAGTTTGAGAAAGGGAGAAGATATAAACGCAGAGGACGTGGAAGCTTTAGAAAAGGAAAAAAGAAAATTAAAAATAGAAAATGACGCCTTGAGGTTTTCTCTCAAGCAAAAAGAAAGAGATTTCGATCATTTTGACGACGAACTCTCCAAAACAGAGTCGGAAGATATGCATGGAAGGTCTGAAAATGAGAACAAAAAGATAAGAGAAAGAAATGCGTTCTTGTTAGATCAGAATGAAAAACTTCACACGCAGGTCGAAGAAATGGAGAAGGAACTTAAACTAGCTCGATATCAAACAATTTTTACCAAGGACAATAACTCTGAAAATGGAAACGAACAAGGTCCTTTTGCAAAAGATGATGTTCAGCACGAGAGTGTTTCCCAGCAAATATTGGAGCCTTCATTCTCTGTCGCCTGTGATGTAGACCTGAATACCAGTGCTGAGTTTCAGAGAGTTGTAGAGGAACAAGTGCGAATGAAAGAACAGATTAAACAACTTGTGGCTGAAAAAGATAACTTGACAAGTGAAGTTAGAAGTTTAAAAGAAAACAGCAACGCAAATGACAATGAAAGATATTTTGGAATTAAGAACCAGGTAAGAAAAGGGTCGTCCTTTGTTTATCTAGCCTGCGTAAATGACGCTTTTGTGCGAAAGCGAAAAAAGTAGAAAATCCGCCATGTTGAACGATCGTAAAAACAAAGGAACTGGGGAGAGGACAAAAAAATTAGTGGAGGGGGAAGACGGTAGGGGAAAGACCCAATCCCTTTGTTTTTGACTTTTTTCTCTTTCACTGTCTCTAGTGTTTGATATATTACTTTATATGTACTTCGGTTTTGTGGTGAGCATTTGACATTTTTTATTTTTAACTTATTATTTGAACTTTTTTTATATTAAATTCTTGCACATTTATCTACCCAAATTCCTAATTCCATTTTAATCGTAACTATGACCCAAAATATGCTTTCTCGACAAGTAGAGATATTTCAGTTTAATAGTATTTCCCAAGCAACCTACATCCATTATCGCGCGCTCTGATTGGCTCCCGTAATTCGCGATATCCAAGCTATTAGTTGATTTTGAAGCGAAAGTCAAAGTGACACCAAGCGCGCGCAAAAAAAAATAGCAAAAACGTTTTAAACTATTGTTTTTCTTTTAATAAAGTAAATTTTTTCTTATTTTTTGGTAAATACTAAAACAACTATCTCCCTCAGGGTCGGTGACTAGCGCTAGATATATATATCAACGCTTCGCGTCTCGGTATATATCCACTGCTATTCACCTCCCCTTTGGGGGATAGTTGTTAATTAATTCGCTGTGAATCTACTATCTTGTGCGATATAATCCCAACTCAAGAACATGTGTGTTTGTAGTCATCAGTAACGACTTTTTAGACTACAGATACCTAGTTGAGAAAGCCGAGGCCTAACTTGACCAGGTATTTACAAGACTCACACTTGGTTTATAGGCTTTCCAAAAAATTAACATCGTTCACTTTTAAACTTTTTTTGCAAGGTTATCGAACAGGACGCGCAACAAGGAAATAAAAAGACAAGTCCCGAAACTGCAAATCGATCAGGTCTGGAATCAATACAAAGATTTCATAACCAAATGAACATAAATGAGATGGACTTCAGAGCAGATAACTATCTCAGTTCGTCGTACTGGGACGCAATGAGTTTTCTCCAAGCTGTACGAGAAGTTAACTCTACATCCTAGAGGCTTTTCTAGTTTAGAAGCTAGAATACACAATACTATAGGTCGTCCTTTAATATTAGCGATAGAAAACAGAGCTAGGTTTTAGCAGTTTTAACGTTTTGTTTCCTACATCTAAAATTTTAATTTACAGCGAGCTTGCGTAAAATTATTTAAAATTACGAGCCACTTAAATAAACCTTTGCATCCTGGTTACACACTGCTTTTCATAAGAATCCACTTTATAAAAATCAAGAGGCTAAAATTTTGCAAATTTTAAGAATTTCCCTCTCACCCAATCTCCCCAGCTTCATGCTCGTGTGTGTTATTTGGAGTAGCCTGGTTCCTCACACTCAATCTCCCCAGCTTCATGCTCGTGTGTGTGATTTGGAAAAGCCTGGTTCCCTCCCACCCAACCTCCCCAGTTTCATGCTCGTGTGTGTTACTTGAAGTAGCCTGGTTCCCTCCCACCTAACCTCCCCAGTTTCATGCTCGTGTGTGTTACTTGGAGTAGCCTGGTTCCTCACACTCAATCTCCCCAGCTTCATGCTCGTGTGTGTGATTTGGAAAAGCCTGGTTCCTCCCACCCAATCTCCCCAGTTTCATGCTCGTGTGTGTTACTTGGAGTAGCCTGGTTCCTCACACCCAATCTCCCCAGTTTCATGCTCGTGTGTGTTGTTTGGAGAAGCCTGGTTCCCTCCCACTCAATCTCCCCAGCTTCATGCTCGTGTGTTGTTTGGAGAAGCCTGGTTCCCTCCCACTCAATCTCCCCAGTTTCATGCTCGTGTGTGTTACTTGGAGTAGCCTGGTTCCTCAAACTCAATCTCACCAGCTTCATGCTCGTGTGTGTGATTTGGAAAATCCTGGTTCCCTCCCACCCAATCTCCCCGGTTTCATGCTCGTGTGTGTGTTATTTGGAGTAGCCTGGTTCCTCACACTCAATCTCCCCAGTTTCATGCTCGTGTGTTGTTTGGAGTTGCCTGGTTCCCTCCCATCCAATCTCCCCAGCTTCATGCTCGTGTGTGTGATTTGGAGAAGCCTGGTTTCCTCCCACCCAATCTCCCCGGTTTCATGCTCGTGTGTGTGTTATTTGGAGTAGCCTGGTTCCTCCCACCCAATCTCCCCGGTTTCATGCTCGTGTGTGTGCTATTTGGAGTAGCCTGGTTCCCTCCCACCAAATCACCCCAGCTTTATGCTCGCGTGTGTTATTTTGTTCACTTCCATTCAATCTCCCCAGTCCCCCTGCGCCTGCCACGCAGACCATTTCTGAGATACCGTATTGAAAGATGTTTTACTGTTTTGTTTCACTTAATATCAGGAGCGAACCCCTACAGAAATGACAAAAAAATATGTAGAATCTGTACAATCAACTCAAAAACAATATCATCTAACTGAAACGGAGTTCAGTTATTTTGGTTTTACAGGTACGGACGAAATCTTACTGCAATAAGTAAACAATATTTATAATATTCTAAACGTATAAGCAATTTTAGCTTTATTCCGAAAAGATATTTTCCCCTTATCATTAAAACAACTAACGTTAAAGTTATAAGATCTCTTCACAGATTAGATCGAAATCATTTATATATTCCATTCCGTACATTACTTGATTGTTATTAACAAGAATGATCTAAAGACTATACCATAGCATAAGATTCTAGAATGTCAAAACGGAAAACTGGAAGGGCGAAAACAAAAGTAAAAGTAATTGCTTTTATACGTAGGTATATTTAAAATTGATCGAGAACTTTTTAAATTAAGACAAGGTTAAATACCGTTTAAAACCTATTAAATCTGTTTTCTATGGATTTCTGTTTCACGAACCCACATCGAATTCAAATAACTTTTCAAAGAAAAACTAAATCATCCATAAACATTGCAGGAATTCGTCTCAACATTTAAAACTTTGATGAATATTCATACAGCCCAACAATGTTGGAAAAATGTTACGGGAGATTTTACATGTGTTGAAGATTGTCAATTTCCCGCATAAGAAATTTTGATCGCTTAAATGCAGACTCGGTCGCTTGACGACAAGTAGTTTCGCTGGATGTCAGCGCTGAAAAAAGTGATGTCAGGGTTGTCCGTGCACCAATAACTTGAGTACTGAGTAATTCAGGCACTAAGAACTTGACGCAACCATCTTTGTATGTCCATCATTTCCTGTTGAGTCAAAAAAGAGTTTCACATGGTACGCAAACTAATGCCAGCTGGAAAAGGAATTATACTTTATTTATTGGTTAACAGACCAACTTCGAATAGACCATTCCAAAGTTCCTGAAAGGTAACCAAGTCTCTGCATGAAACCGAGGGTTAAGTTAACCTGGTACAGTTAGAGAAGTGAAAATAATTATAAGAAAGAAACGTACTAGCATGTCTATTATTTCCACTTCTCTAACTGAGCGAGGTCAACCTTGGTCTCGGTTTCATGCAGGCGCTTGGTTACCTTTCAGGAACTTTGAAATGGACTATTCCCAGTTGCTGCTGATATAAATAACTGCAGATTCGTTTTATTCCGTTTTAGCCTGCTTTTGTTTTAAATATTCAAAAATACCAGTGAGAGAGAGTGAGAAGTCACACCTTCAACAATATACACAGTTGTAAGTAGTGTAAAACTACATTGGCATTTAAGAATATTGAACTTTTTTCACAAGCTTTCCCCTGAGAGGCGTGTGATTGCACGCGTACACCTCAGCACACACGTAAAGCAGCCCCTACAAATGCGAAACTGGTCTATGAAAGGTACCAGACGGAGAAACCGTTCAGTATACCAAAGACTTTCATCCACTTAAAACAACGGAAACCGGAGACAAACGCCGTCTCTGGATAGGGTCATAGGCTTGTAAATGCAATTTTTCTTGTTATAAATCAAGCAAGGGAGAAAAATACCCAAGCGAGAAGCCAGCGATATAATTAACTTCAGCATTCAGTTTCCATCAGCTGGACTTTGAGTTACATACACTTAAGAAATTAAGAATAGAATTTATGAAAAACAAAGTTATTTCTTCATTCTATTCAAAAATTGGTTTACATTCTCCATTTATATTTGTTGATGTTTTATCAATTTTTAGAAATGCATAAACTATAGTATCCAAGCAGTTGTGGAACAAACAGGTAAAATTTGCTTTGTGTGACGAAAGAGGTGAAAAGCGGCAAAATTAATTGATTGAACAGGTAGTATTCGGTAGCCAAGTTCTCGAATGTCGTGTGAAATGCTCCTAAGTGTTAAATAATAGTAAGTTTTGCAGTCTTTGTATCAATCAGCAATGGCAAAAATTTGTTGACAGTCTTGCTATTATATTGCTAATATTATATTTGAAGCTTTATGTCAATTCAAATTAGTCTTTCTGCATTTTGATTGTTATTGTTTCCGTTAATGTCACACTAACATTCTCACCACCGTCTTTTCTCGAGCAATGAAATTCTATTGGTATTATCTTTTAAGAATTGAATTTACCTCTTTTGAGATAATAATTTTGGAATAAGACTTACACAAAACATGTATATTTGCGAAGATTTTTTCATAAGCATATGACTACTATAACCATCAGATCGACACAACTTTCATTCAAATCGCCTTTTAAACTTTCATATTAGGCAAAACTAAATCTCTCAGCTCATTGGACTATGAACTATTAATCAACCTCAGACGTATTGCAGCTCTTTTAATCTTCACACGCGAACATTGTTGTCATTCTCTTAACAGAGTTAGTGATATCAAACAATGAACAGAGCAGCACGAGAGATGACCAGTTGTTTTGTCATGAATACAAATGTCCATATGATAAACGGTTTTGTTCTTGCAGCGTGCGAGTTCTATTTCCGGCTGCCTCGGACACGTTATAACAAGAAAAAGACTCTCGAAGCTCGCGAAAATTAAGCTCAACGGTTTTAATGATCATCCACAAAGTGTCGAGTTGAAAATTACTCAGTTTTCTAATGACACGTTAACGTAAACAAATTGTATTTTTTTTATCTTGAAATTTATTGATCACGCACAAGTTCAAATTGCGCATGTCGACAGAATCTTGGACGATCCTTTTTTCACTGACTACAAGGATTACTTCAAGCAAGCTAGTACTGAGCGTGAATTAGTTCTGTTGCAATGATGGTCCCTAAGATGTTGTAATAACTAGCCTTAATAACGAAAGAGAAAAATTCAATGATTTTATTTGCGGTCTCAAAAGTTATAAGATTGATAAAGAGACACGCCGAAAACAAAAATCTTATTAACACCGACAGTTTCATAAGAACCGTTAATTAAAAGATACTATTAATTAAGGGGTTAATTGAATATCAATGAAACTGTCAACTGCTTAAGAGAGTATTAATAGAATTTTAAGCCCTCAAACGCACCGTCAACCTTTTGCCGTTTAATGACACCGATTCAAATTGCCTAAGAGTCATTAACAGTGATCAGAAACACTGCAGTACTAAATTTATTTCTCTGTTGAGGGACATGAACTGCAAATTCAATATTTAAAACAAATCAGTCCTCTTTTACGCCGATCCAAACAAATTATTTTATTATTGCAAAGTTTCCTTGACCCTAATTTTCAACTTGTTGAACAGTTAAGAAACGAAAGCGTTTTTCTGGAGTATTTAATCTCAGAATGTGGATATGAAATTTTTGTGAGTCTGTTGTTGTAATGCTGCGTTGATCTTGAACAGATAGTGGCGTATTTTGGGAACCTTTTCGGCATCTTCGAAGCAGACTTTTAATTTATTAAGGTTAATATTGAACAAACACGTTAAGCTTCTAAGGTTTTAAGCCCGACCGCTCTTCCAATTGCACTGTTTTACATGATTGCTTTTAATTAAAAATTTTGCAATTACTTGATACAATCTTTTTTCGTCATAGAATTGCAGGAAATATTCATCAGCTCGAGAGCACCGTGCGACACACTGATGGGCTTTTCCTACAGAACAATTTCATTAAGTGAGTACAAAACTACTCAAAAAGTTGTACAACACAAAGCCTTTGCTGTTTGTATCATATCGGAAAGTGTAAAAAATGTTCAACTAATTGAATTACTTTGTGCTATCCCCTAGGCCTCTCGTTTCTGTTTCGTCCAAAATTCCACGATATCCCTTATGTTGGTATAGTTACTTATTAGTTTCAAGAAATTGAAGAATATATATATTAATAAACAAAGGCCTTAAAAATATGAGAAGTCTTGGAAAATGCAGAGGGTTGTCTTATTAACGGCAAAAATAGTGCTAACTGATTTCGATTATAAAATATCATTTTCCTAAGTGTGTTTCATTAAACATAGAACCAAAATTTGATAACTTTGGAAACAATGGGTTGATCCGGCTGCCAGCTTAAGAACGACAACATTAATTAAAAGGATTTTCTCATTCTGACAATGTTAAGTTCGCGCCAATTATCTCCAATTACCAACCATCACTGGTGTGTAAATTTCATTACACCGACTTCTTGCGTCTGGTCATGTATTTATCTAGCGCTCGGAAAATGCCGCTAGAACACTCCACCAAGGAAGAACTCTCGTTAGCAAGAATGACCTTGTAGTTATCTTAAAACGGAAACAAAAACACTCTCGGCCGTCCTCAACGCGAAACATTGGCGCTCAGTAATAAAAAGGTTGTTTGTCGCTTCAATATCTCATAAAGAAAGTTTAATGTCGAAGTAATTAGCTCTTTATTGAAGTTGTAAGAGATTGTTATGATAATCTAGATAGGGATTATGTTAATAATGTCTAATTATATTTTGCTTCAATGAATGTTGTTCTAATGACTGTGTTCAGCCATAAACAACGTGATTGGTTGTGAAAAGCCAATTTTCAAGAAAAGAAAACCGCCGAAGGTTGGAGCGACCTTATATGAATGGCAATTTAATTGGACTTTCGTTCACTGTCAATTTGGCGAGCTGGTGATAAATGCTCCTTTCTTCTTCGTTTTATGTTAGTTATTTGTACTGGTACAAACCGTTGTGTGCTCCGACTTCTGGATATTTAGAAAATATACCGTTTACAAAATTGATTGTCGGTTTAACGATGGAGAACGGCGAAAGAAACAGAACTCAAAATGGTGAAAAATCTATGCCTTTGTCTTTCAGTATCTGTGGTATTTTAGGCCTTGAAGCAGTCAATCAAGCACTTGGTGAAACAAACCATCAGAGTAGCTCATCTGAACCAAATGGAGCCAAGGAGATCTCCGGTACAAACAACCAAAACATTGAACATGAAGAAGGTATTAACAAAACTGTATTATTATTTTTTTAAGTTTAACACAAAATCACTAAAAATTATTTCGAAACTTGAACCAAAAATTTCGTCAATACTATAAATTTGTAATAGGTGCCTTCATTTTTAAAAGCTTTGGTAAAGTCATTGTATTATTCAAAAGTGCAAGCCATATGGTTGTTTGTTTGCGAGCTACTTCATATAAAGTGCAGCATAATTCACTCAATTTCTTCATTTTTTTTAAGCCATGTCTTATAAGTCATAAAAAAAAAAGCATAGAAAGATGTAACCATGCATGTAACTTAAACGTATTTTTTACTGTTCCGTTTTCATTTATGTTCATTGAATTAAAAGTGAACTTCTGAAGTTTATGAAGCGTTTTTCTCCATTTAGCATATATGCACAGTTTAATCACCCTTCGTAAATTCTCTTTACTGTTTTTGATGGCTAATGATAAAGCCATGGCTTTGCCAAAGTAAAACGCCACTTTTGCTTTCCCTAAAGAAATCTCTCAGCATATAAAACAATCACATTAGCAGGAAATAACGCACATAAATGAGATTTTGTCTTTTAATCTTTAGTTTATTCAAGAAGTTTTTAGGAATAAACATTCACATAAATTGCGGCTTAGAGTAATTAGTTTTTCTCTCTTTACAGTTTAAGGACTGTCGTGTTAGTGCTTAATTGTGGTCAAATATTTATGACCACCTGTTTTTATTCCCTATAAAATTTTGTGGGGATTCACTTGTCAGTTTATTAAAGCATCAATCGTGACACTGCATATTCATTTGAGCGGTGGAACACAAGACTTGCAAATGAGAATTAGTTCAGTACTGCTTTGAGGCGACCAAATTTTACAAGTTTGACACTGAATTGAATGCGACTTGTGTAGTACATCTAGCATAATCAACTAGTCATTGTTAAACATGCACATTTAAACTCGTAGCAGTACTTGTCTGAATTTTTTATAATGAAATACACGAGTTTAATACGGGGAAGATCTGTCATGAAATTCTACCTGGAGATTTCAGAAAAAATTTCTTTAATTTTCAAGGTTTTGCATTCGATCCGATTGCAACAAAATCTGCCAAGTCATTTAGTCGAACGATAAATAGCATTTTCTATAGTCTCAAATTGAAAGACAGATTAGCGCAAAGAACTAATTTGAACAATCTGTGGAATAAAAAGAAACCATTTAAAATTCCATGAAGCTTTTTAGAAATTTCAAACACAAGTAATCAGAATCAAAGGACGCAATGCTCTTTTTAGAACTTTGAAATCTAATGGCTTTTCTGTTTTTGAATTTCTACTTGGCATGAGTAAAATCTAAACAAAGGTCGGCACATGAAAATTAACATTCATGTTTTTTGAACGAGATTTTTTAACTTTTTTTTTAACAGCTGTGACCACCTTGACTAATTTTAACTGATTAAATTTAATTTCTATCACTTTGCTGAAAAGCAGTAATTACAGCTCTGTTATATTACCATGCAAAAACGGGCGTGCTGTTTATGTAAGCAGGGCAATTTTTTGTCTTATGACATGTGTTATTACATCTTAACATTCATTTAAAAAGTTTAAATATTTTACTTTTTGTTTTCTGTACAACCTATGACTTGATGTTCCCGACGTTTTGGCGACTTTTTTATTAGTTTTGATTTTCCATCAGAGACAGCCTCGGTCTGCATTACAAAATGTCAATATGTGGAGACCATAGAGAAAAAGAGACGCCATTTGAGAACAAGAGCTAATGAACTTTAACTTTAAGTTATGATAGTTATTTAAATGTTTTTGAAAATCAGTGGGTGTCTGTCTATCATGGCAGTCCTAATATAATCTTTGTGTTCGCTGAAGAGCCATTAATAAAGTCCAAGAATTGGTGCGAGTTTGTCACACGTCAGTCCAGTTACCAAGTTGAGTATTTCGCATCGTAAGTTCCTCAACGACATGAAGAAAGCTTTTCTACTACCAAAACGTCAAAGTCCTCTTCATAAGGGTTTGTTATCTCGAATATGTTCATTAATTTTGCGCGATTCTAACTCCGCGAAAGCATTTCGAACATTCCGTCGTTTTTTGGCAACAAATTGTTTTCTATTAACCATCTTGTGTGAATTAGTGAAAGCCAGTGAACAGTGAATAATTAGTTATTAATGTATATGCTTTACTAAGTAAGTAGCTTTGAAAAAAAAATTATTCTTTAATTAAAAAAGCAGTTTATTTTGAAAGTTTTATGAGCGATTTTTGAGAGAGCTATTTCTTCATATATTATACAGAACTCTCCGACCATGAACCTGATGCTGGAAAAACAAACGTTGGGAAATCGCTAACAGAAAATTCTGAAGTCGACTTAACTCAGGCAGATTCTAGCACAGGAAGTCATAAAAAGAAGAAGACGCGATATAGAACAACATTCTCGCAATATCAGTTAGAAGAACTAGAAAGAGCCTTTGAAAAAGCGCCTTACCCAGACGTCTTTGCACGCGAAGAACTCGCATCAAAACTTGGCTTGACAGAGGCGAGAATTCAGGTAAAATTAAAAACAATTTTTTCTAATGTTTTTTATCATACAATACTGCGGATTTTATTTTACCTAAAAGAATCAAAGAGAATCAAAGCCCTGGCGGCCCATTTTGTTTTTTGTTTCCTTTTCGTCCGACGAAAATACCAAATATACATTTGTTATGACGAGTTTGTGATTCATAAAATAACTAAATGACGCTGTAAAATGTTTTTATTTCCTTTCTTGAAGTAGATAATCAATTTTGTTTTATGATTATGGTACTTTTACATACTAAATCAATTGATTACGACTCTGTACCTTTGAAATATGCTGAAAACAATCATTTTAGTAACTAATTTTGTATTCATTTTCGGTGAATGACTTCCTTTGGAACAAATTTGATTCAGATGAAGACACTGCGGTCAACGTATGGACAACAGCCTCTTCATTAACCCTTTTTGAAGATAAAAGAATTTTACTGGCGAGTCAAAATTAGATTAGCTTTCATGTTATTTGTTCTTTTTAACTGATTAATACTAATATATAGAAATTAAAAAGCGTTCTCTTTTCAGCAATTATATTGAAAGTAATTATCTCCATCTCCAGGCGACAACGCCAGTTTGGAGTCGTTTTTGACAGCAGTGCTATTCATCTCTACAGGTATGGTTCCAGAATAGAAGAGCAAAATGGAGGAAACGAGAAAAGCTGTGCACATATGGTCCCGTCAACCCATTACATGCAACCGCTGGCTATCCCTGGATTGCACATGAGCCTGCTGCAACTTCGTTCTACCCTTACCATTTTCAGAGAGAGCTTACTCGAACAGGCGGAGGCGAAGGATTTACGGCTTGTTTTCCAGTTCCTTATTCACACGAGTTACAGTGCTATAAGCATAACTTCCACCACGTATCTCCAAGTTCGTATTGCAACGACTTTCGTGAGTGTTCCGGTTGTTCTTGCGGTGTCGCGGAATGTACCTCTTCCCGTACACCATCAAGCACTCATTTTCCATCCAGTTCCTTTCGTCATGGAAGCGTACCCACATGTATTGAAGGAATGGAATCAAAGCCCGATTCATTTAAAGAAAGCAGTCGAGTGTCTAGCATTGTTTCACTTCGAATGAAAGCAAAAGAACACGAAAAAGCTATGTTTCAATGCGGAGCAAGCAACAGAGGCCACGTTCACAGTGCTTAACTAAATTGTTGGGGAAAAAAATATTTTTTCAGTATGTAACGTTTAGCGTTAAGAACCGAAAATGTGAAAATAATATTTAACGCCATGTTTCTCTGGGCCGTTCAAAGAATTCATGATTCGTGTTTTCAAAACCGATGTATGTTAATTTTCAAAATTAAAAGAAATAATTTTGGTTTATGCCGTTTATTTGAAGATTCGATACTCGGCCGAAAATTGATTTTGCTTTTATTTGCCTCGATCGTATAGCAGAAATGTTTTGGTTTTATTCATTATCAAGCGACACTATGAATTCGTTTTTTTTGTCTCCAGTTGAGACTTACAGAATAGAAATGATTGGTGTTATTCAATCTAACTTTTGAACAAACTGATAAAATCCTTCAACATGACGATTCATTTTCTTTATCATAACGAGTTGAAATAATTGGTGTTATTTATTCTAGATTTTTAACCAGTTGATGAACTGACACTCTGAAGTGGCCATTTTGCTTTTCTTGAAGATTGTAGAAATTATTGGCTTTATTTATTGTTTTGGACGAGTTGACCATGAAACCATTTTAAGTGACCGTTGTTTACATACTATTTATTTGTGCGCTTCTATAAACATATTTTAATTCGTCGTTAATCTTACAAATGTAATATTTTGAAAGTACATGAAGATGTTGGAAGTAGCTAAACTTTTAATGGAAAATATTCAAGCACTGATGGGAAACCTTACATGAATGAACAACCCCTTTGATTAGGAACTAATTCGCCACAATTCTGTGTCGAACAAAATGCTGTCGAACAAACACTTTTTGCCTATCAGTATCATCAAATAAAATTTGCCACTTTTCGGTCATAAACCGTTAACAGACGTCATTCTGTTTCGAACACGTCATACTGTCTTTTGTATGAATCTTTTTCTGGTTCCAGAAAAAAAAACTTTTTCTAATCATTTTAAAATGCATTATAAAAATCAAATTACATATAAATAAGATAACAAGAATTTAGTTAAATTGTATTCTTACTGGCGTCTTTTAAAATAAAAGAATTTTAAAATTTTAAACTTTTTGTCATATTTGGAGTAGCTCCATATGTCAGTATTACTGTTTTTCTTGGATGACCCACACAAACAGAAACGAGAAATTAAAAATTAATCAAAAGGGAAATTTTTCAAATTGACAGTTTTCACTTTTAGACAAACAATTATTCTGGACAAAGTTGGAGGAATTCTAAGTTCACAGTTTATATATGCATTTGTGTCTAAAAAGACGAAAAGGTTTTCAGTTTTAATAAAACGCTTTTAAAAACTTTTTTTCGTTTAATTTGCAACTGTAAGTTTTATAAGAATCTTTAAAAGTTAATTATAAGTCCTTTCAAAGGTTGTCCTAAGTTATGTTTGAATCAAATGAAAATAGTTTGTCTAAATAGTCTAAAATGTCAAGTAATTATTAAAACGACCAATATGTTTATTACTGCTGTTTGCATTTTATTTTTCAAATTAATTTTTTTTTAAAGCCCTCACTTATAATGAAAATACTTCTGCTATTGCTGACCACATGAAAATCACTGGCCATAATATCAAATGGATCATTTTGAAATTCTTACATCTGGAAAAACAGTTATATACTGTAAAATTAAAGAAACATTGTTAATACAGGAACTCATCACCACGTGCACTGAATGTCAATATTTCTAGTGACAAACTGTCACTTTACTAATATAGTCTTGTTTTGTTTAACTTTCAGTTCCATTCCCCTCGCTTTTATATTGCTTATATTTGATTTCAAACTTTAACAGTTTTTCACTTTTGATAATGTATGTTGAACATACGAAACGTCAAGTAATTATTAAAACGACCAATATGTTTATTACTATGTTTGCATTTTATTTTTGATAAAACTTCGATGTCCAAGTAACAAGAATCTATATGATAAAGTTTAATTTGGTTCTACAGCTTTGTTTGAGGGTTGAAAGCGCTTATCTTGTTAGAACAAATGTCTGAAAACTTAATCTATTCAAGTAAATTTGTTTAACAATCACTGAGTACAATTGAAAAGGATTTTGTTGCATACATCCTTGCACACATCTGGCGTCTAATGATTTTTCTTCGGGCATGCTACTGGAAGTGAATCATATGTGATGTTGCAGCATCTAGATATTATCTAAACGTTTTAGGCTAAAGTAATGCCTGAAGAACTTCAGGCCCCTACGCAGAGGGGTGCGCGGGGTGCACACGCATCCCCCAACGGCCGTAAAAGTCCACAAAATCCACTCGATTATAGAAGTAATGATTAGAAAATAAAGTTTACGATAGAAAATGATCAAGTATATTAAGAAGCCCTCTTATTTACCTGTAAAACATCGATAATAAATTAGAATAAAAAAATACCAAGCCAAAGTTAATTTTACGCAGAACTTTATTATTTCGATGCTGTTCTGAAAATATGAAAGTTGTGATAAATTGACGTTATGTCCGGGGAATTGGTCCCAAAAAATGTTGTTCGTACCCCCCAGCCAAATGTACTTGCTTTTTTCCTTTTTATGTTAAAGACAATGAACTTTCAGCATGAGATACTAATGTATTATTAACCGGTCGCGCTTATTCGAAACTATTTGGCTATTTATTTTGAACTTTTCAAATAGCTAACCTAAAATAAGTAACTTTGAATTCTTTTTTGTTCACATCTAATCAGATTCCTGATTAATCCTCTTTAAACAAGAAAACTGAAAAGAAACAATTTATTGCGTTTGGTTTAACTCTGCTCCATTTAAATTTTGATAGTTAAATATTAGTGATGAGGGATTGTTTTAACTTTGAAACTTTCTTGTTTCTGATGTTGGAGTCTTCATCACCAAGCCTAGACCACCAGCTCACTGACGATCTCATCTCGTCGATAGGCGCAACAACAGAGTTTTGATTGAGACTCGATTTAAGATATTAAAAGTTTAGACGAGGATACAAAAAGCGCCAGAATTCATCGTAATCTCAGTTTATTCCGGCATCAGTTTTGCAACAGGTGATTCGAACTGCATTTGCTAACTACGTTTCGAAGAATTGTATCAGAAGAATCGCGGTACTATGGAAGTAGTGAATGAACTTTATTGGCATGACTTGTACCTTTACAAGTATTGCTAAAGTTATAATTTACAAAACATATTAATCAAGTTACGGTGATTTAAAAGAATTTTACAACAATTTCATGAATGAATTATCATAATGACTATGGTTTACTGCTTAAACTTCAATCGGATATGGGAAAAAATGATGTAAAACATGTTTATTATGATCTTGTTTGATAAATCCTATAAATTCCGTATTAGATTGCAGGAAAGAGCATTCCTGAAGTTCCATAACCAACAAAAATGTCTCCCGGAAACTCACGCCAGCAAAACCTTAGGAAGTTGGCGGCGTTGCAGCTGTGGCGTCAAAGCTCAGTTGGTAAGATTCCTGCACAGGTTTCGCAGAGATAATGGGTTAGATATGCGTCGAATCCCAATTTTTCTCAGCTCGAAGATTTTTATTTTTGCCATCCCGATATAAAACTGACTGATTCCTTATACGTATTTACATAACCATGAACTATCGTTCGAAACAGTTTCTCGAATTGTAATTATGTTTTCGTACAGTAACTGGCTCTATATTTTTTTTTTATAAGAATATACTTTATGGGAATATTGTGAGGCTAATTAAATTGAGTATTTTAAGAATAATTTTGAGGCTCAGATTTTGTTAAAAATATAGTTTTGTAGTTTGAAAAAAAAACAGTACTGATTACCTGATTACATGTATGGCAATTGCACTCTGATCCCAAATGCAAAGCCGTGCACAAATCTATTACCTTTTAAGCTCTTCGATACTACAGTCATTCAAAAAAAGGAAACTCCATGTCACCAATATTCCGATAACTAAGAAAATTTGTAAGAATATTTTCAGCCTGAAATGAGCCAAAAAAATAAAAATATCCAGCCTTGGTCCAAAAAAGAATATTGTTATAAAAAAGCGTAAAATTAATATCCCTGATATGTCTAGCCATTCTGCTTGATGCAGCTTGATTTGATTTTGTCGTATACTTGGCGCGACCGCCTATTGAATTTATATCCTAGATTCTTAGTTGCTTAAATTTCTGGCTCGCTGACCGTTAATTAGCGTGATGGATTTAAATTATATGAATTTTAGGTTCTCAAGCTAAGACTGCTCTGTACAGTGGCCGACTCGAGCTGTTCTTGATAGGAAGCTCGCTGGTTGAATTTTTAGCTTGCTATAGCTGGCTTGATATGGACAACGCTGTTTCTCAAAGAATACTTTAGACTAGCGGTTTCTATCGAAAGTGAAGTGCTGCGATATCCGAGCTGCAAAATGTTTTGGTATGGATAAAAAGTACCAGAGTCGTTGTTCGTAGCCAATCCTACCGCATAGATCATGTAATT
>JAOBAY020068087.1:0-12052 GCA_025331085.2 Zoanthus sociatus | reverse complement strand
CTTAGGAAAAAAAACAATCATATTTTGTGGTGTTCTTGGGAAGACGCCAAAACTTTTTTAAAAAGCTTTTTTTTCTTGAAGCAATTTTTTATGTCAAATGTATAAAACACTCGAGATTCCAACTTAGGAAGTTTATCGCCAATCAATTTGAAATTTGGCAGTTTTACAGCTAAATAACTGAAGTTCAAAATTTTGTCAGCATTTTTTTTTTAATTTTACAAACTTTTTAAGTTAGTGCATTAAACCACCGCCGCTTTTGTTTACAGTAGTGCAAATTTGGGTGAAGGGTTGCATATTTGCTGTTGTAGCACTTCCGAATATGTACCTTTTGACTTTCTCCAAGCAACTGTCACGTAGCGAAACTCCATTCTGGTAAGTTGTGTGCAAGTTCAGATATCGTTTTAACTGAAAATATTTTACTGTTATTTATATCTAAATTGTTGAGATCACTCTGGATTAAGTAAGACAGTCTGATTGGTCAATTAACTCTTTAAATTGCATAAACTATATTAATAAATCATTATCACCACAATGGCCGCAAAAACAATTGTGTTTGTTCTGAAATAATATTAATTAGGACTACGTTAATGAAATGTGAGCTGAGAAGGGCGGGTTCATAACAACTTTTCATAACAACTTTTGAAGTGAGGACGCGGAAGACTTTCATTCTCGTTTTTATAACGTTTTTAAATGTTTTTAAAGCTAATTTATTAAATCATTTAGGTTTGAAAATATATTTTCTGTATTCTAAAGTAATAAAATAGGTAAAGTAGAAGCGTAAAATAGGTAGAAAAGATTTGTTCAAAATTATACATTTTGGTTTTTCTTTTTTCCATTTGGAGATTTGACGGTTCGATTACCTCACAAAAAGTGGGAAGGACGTGGTAGAGTTTCATTTTCATTTTAAAATTTTGAAATTTCATAAAGCCAGCGTTCTAAAATCACTTTGGGGTTAAATTCATTCACCTGTCGTCAGAAATAATGAAAATGGTAGACAAGATTTGTTTTAACAGTTTAGCTTTACATCTGGAGTTCAAAAATTTTACAAGCTGAGATCATTAAATGGTTTTGGGCAGCAAAATATTTACCATTTTCAAATATTAAAATCGGTTGTTGAGAATTGTTTTAAGAGTTCGATTTTGAACCAACAGTCAACACTTCTGACGGCTCGGTAAATTCACAAAAACTTTTGGAGCGAGAAGGATACGGTAAATTTTCATTCATGTTTTTGTAACGTTTTGAAATCTTTTTTTAAAGCTGAAGTCATTAAATCGTTTTGTACAGCAAAACATTTACCATTTTCAATGTTGAGATTTGTTTCAAGAGTTCGATTTTTCAATAACACTTCTGACGGCTCGGTAAATTCGCAAAAACTTATGAAGGGAGAAGAATGTGCTAGATTTTCATTCATGTTTTTATAACGTTTTGAGATATTTTTTAAAGCTGCAAAGTCATTAAATCATTATGGGCATCAAAACATTTATCCATTTTCAAATATTAAAAGCGGTTGTTGAGATTTGTTTCAAGAGTTCGATTTTTCAATAACACTTCTGACAGCTCGGTAAATTCCCAAAAACTTTTGAAGTGAGAAGGATGCGCTAGATTTTCATTCATGTTTTTTAATGTTTTGAAATCTTTTTTTAAAGCTGAAGTCAAATCATTTTGGGGAGCAGAACATTTACCCATTTTCATAAATTAAAATCGGTTATTGAGATTTGCTTCAAGAGTTCGATTTTTCATGCAATAACACTTCTGACGGCTCGGTAAATTCACAAAAACTTTTGAAGCGAGAAGGACGCGGTAGATTTTCATTCACCTTTTTATAACGTTTTGCAATTCTTTTTAAAGCTTAAGACATTAAATCATTTTGGTTTTTATTTTTTTCCGTATTCAAAAGTAATAAAATAGGCAGAAGAGATTTGTTTAAAAGTTTGGCTTTCAATATGGAGTTCTGACACGGTTTCTCACAAAAACTTATGAAGTCAGAAGAACATACTTTATTTTTATTCTCACTTTAACATAACGAAAACTCTCAAGATCAAAGTTATAAACTTATTCTGGCGTAAAATATCATTCCCCTCTTCATAGATAATAAAAAAATTGTAGTTGAATTTTCTTTGAGAGATGAATACAAAAAATCATAAATCACAGGAACTTATTTCATATATACAAAAGAAAGTGAAGTATATTTGGTATTTTCTTTTATGACTTTGATGGCTCCTAAAGGAGCCGTTCGTTGTTGTGGTTCTTAAAAGAACCGTTTTTAAAACTTGGTAGCGCAGCCCTTGCTCTCGACAACGGCCGGGGACGCTTTGTTTATCACACGGTTGATATATTTCTGACATTTTGCTACGTCGACCCGCTCCTTCCACAAAACCTTGATGCCATTGACAAGTTCCTGCTTATTTGACGGTTTCACATGCGATCTTATAAATTCTTTAAGTTCATGCCACAGGTTCTCTATCGGGTTTAGGTCTGGGCTTTCAGGAGGCGTTCTCCACCAGTTGATATCGTTTTCCTTGAAAAATTCCTGCGCTTTTTTCGAGGTGTGCTTAGGATCGTTATCTTGCATAAATCGATGGTTTGGCAAGTTTTCTTTAACAAAGGGAAATAGACTCCAGGACTTTACAATATAATTCCGCATCCATTATCCCTTCAAATATACAAATTTCAGTGGTGCCATGTTTCGATATTCCGGCCCAAACATGGACTGCGACCGTGTGTTTGGGCTTCGGTTTTTTCTTTTTTGGCTCCCCAAGTTTTCTGAAACTGAAACGACAATAGCGTTCTGCTTTTATGGTTGATTCATTAGTGAAGATTACGTTGTCAAAGTCATCATTTTCTTCGATGACCTGCTTTGCAAAATCAAGTCTCTTAGGTTTATTCCAGTCTCGCACAAGCTGACAGTAGCCTGTCCTAGCCATTGTCCATCCTTGGTTCTGTAGAACAACCCAGCTTAATATGGTGGTCTTGCTCAATTTTCACTTTCAGCTCTTCGCTTGTCATTTCGTCATTTGCTTTCATTTCATATTCGATAGTTTTTCTTATCGCCGCCAATAACTTTCCTGGTCTGCCACTCTTTTAGGTGTCTCGTAGATCCGGTTGAACTAAACTTTTTTATGAAGCATTGGAATGTATGTGAAGTGGCGATAATATCTTTTTCTTTTAAGGCTTGTGTGATTTGTTTGCTGTTGTAATTTTGCTTATGAAGCTGAATAATACGATTTCGACAGTAGTCGTACTTTTCGCAAAGTATTACTAAATCACTGCAAAGTTTGGATTTTTAGAATTTTTAAAATACACCAGTTTCCATGACGACTGTTTATAATTTGTCAGAAGATACAGCCAATCATGTTCGTGTCATGTGCCTATTGTGTTTGTTAGTCACGGAATCGCTACCATGAGTGCCGTAACCGCGATACTTAACATACTTGTTGTAACTGCAAAACATTTACCCATTTTCAAAAATTAAAATCGGTTGTTGAGATTTATTGCAAGAGTTGCACATGAAGTGGTGATAATATACGTGCCTATTGTGTTTGTTAGTCACGGAATCGTTGCCATGAATGCTGGCAACCGCCATACTTAACATACTTGTTGTAACTGCAAAACTTTCTCCGGCTGAATATTTCCATTAGAGACGTTTAGTTTTACGCAGTCGCCACAAGACAAAGTGTTTATTCTATTGCAATGATTTACGAACGAGCAATCATCAGCCATTTGTTCAGGTACTGTGTGTATGAATGAGTTTGTGCTGTGAGTTTTCTTAGCTTGAAAGCCGTAGATTATTGTTTCTTGTAAATTACGAACATTTCTTATTGCTTCTTATAACTATTCAAGTAAATTTGACTTCTGTACAATTTAAAGCTACTTTCTTTTTCTTGCCTACGATATTTCATTTGAGCAAACTACGATAAATCGTTTTGCCACTACGAGATCTCGAAATCTTTTTCCGCTTTCAACCTGCGATGAACAATACCCTTCTTGCGATACGAAACGAGATCTCGCAACGTTTCTTTTGAGCACTACTGTATGTTGAATCTCGCCTAAACCTGCTTCCCTATATATTGATGGCCAGCTGAAGTCGTACGTTTTGTTCATTTCTTCACAATGAACCCATTTCCTTAATTCTTCCCGTTTCTTTGTCTTTAGCAGTAGATTCTCGAGATGGCCGATGTAATTCCTGACATAATCTTCAGTTTACTTTAAATTCTTTGCTAAATCGCTGAATGGCACTCGGACATACATGGACCATCTGTCCAACTAAATTCCGTATCTCTGCCTTTAATTTCCAAGTTTTGCTCTGGTATAGTTTTCTAGTCTTTGTTTTCATTCCCGATAACTGAACACTACATTAGTAGTTTTTTTTTGTTTTATTTTACAACTTAAAATTGCATCTTACTGAAAGAACAATTACCCTATCTTTTTTCATGCAGTTTAAAGTTTTAACTTAATTAAGTGTATTATAAAAAAATCGTAGCCCTTCCCTTGAAGGCATTTTTTATTTTAAAAATTGAAATTTCCAAAAGCAATGTGAAATGTTTCCCCAGCAAAATTATATCCGGTCTCCTAAACTGAATTTGTGTAGTTGCCCCAGAGGCGAAAAACCAAAAAAGCAAACAAAAGCCCGCGCTTAATATATAAATTGAAATAATCCCGATTTAAAAAGACTAGGCACGCATAGTCGTATCAGGTAATTTTTGAAAGAAATTTTAAAAGCAGAAGTCCTCTTAAATAGATTTTATCAAATTTTACGGTTAGTATAACATACTAACAATCCAGGTGTGTGCGGTATGCCAAACGGCAAAGTCTTCTGAAGATGACAGCGTCTAGCTCTTCAATTTATTAAACTCAGGAATAAGAAAGTTGTCAGCTCGTTTAACCAATACTCATTCAAAATTCTATAAGACAATGCTGCTGATGTTGAATTTGTAAATTTAGCATGAAAATTACGCTTAGCAGAAGTATTAACCGTTAAAGGGAGGTTCCATGTTTACAAGGTCTTTTTCGCGCTAAAATTTTGTGCATTGTAGGGGAAGTATGGATTATTATTTAACTGTCAAGTTTTACACATTTCTGAAAACGGTGCGACCGCAGAAAAAATTTTCACAGAAATTGGATCTGAAAATCTTCTCTGGAAAATACTTAGGAAAGGAAAAATATTCTAAGTGCGACTCGGCCCTTATTATAACCAGATAACACTTTTTGTTATTCAATTTGGCAGCTACATCTAAGATACGGTACGTGATTTGTATAAAGAAACCAGCAGATAATTTTTCACAAACATTTTATAAGTATAAACGGACAGCTTACTTACAAAAAGTTACAGGCATGTTCAGTTATGACTTACGGAAACAAAGGCCATGCCGATATAAAATGAGTTTGAGCAAAAATTTTAACTTTAAAGTTATGAATGCTGCATTGGTGTTTTAATAAAAACAATTTGATAAATTAATATGTTATACACCGTAGTGAAATTAAAATGAATTCGAACTGACGCTTTAAACTGTAGCAAATGAAGATATGGTACGTGCTTCGTTTGAAACACAGGAAATTTCCATTCGCAAAATAAATGATCAACAAGATTTCCTTGACAAGGGTATTCTTGATCTTTACAAATAATTCACAAGTCAATGAAAAAATCTTGTATAAATAGGATTTTAGACAACAATTTCATTCAGTTGTAGTGGGAACTATTCCTAGTTATTAAAATAGGAACGCTACAAATTAATCATGACCAAATTTCAGTTGAATGTAGCAAAACTAGAAAAAACACTATTAGAGTAACTACAGAATACCCCTCAACTATTGTTCTTGATTAAACCATGTACTGAGGCAAACAGTAGACAGAACAGTAGTCAAAATGTGGTTGAATTAAAGAACTAAAAATGAACTGCAGTGTCGTATACTTTTATAAAATAGTTTACCTATGATATAATATATAATTTTTATTATGTATATAGCTGAAGAAATTTTATCATTTTGTAATTTTGTCCTTTTAGTTTTAGTTTTATTGTAAATTCTGAGTTTTACCGTGTATAAATAAGGAATTGAATTGAATTGAATTGAATTGAATCCGCATGAATAAATTACTGATAGTTGCGTGGTATTCTGTAGTTAAGCTTTCTGCTCTTTGTTCATGATCAATTGTTGGTCCCTGTTGCATTTTTATGAAAGCTTGTGTATATAGCATGTGATGAGGTTGCAGCCGTGAAATAAATGTTTAACGATAAACTATTTGATTATATGCAAATTTATTTCCATGTACTCTACACTTACCTCAAGTTCATCATATGTCGACGCACACGCCATGGCAGCTGTTGTTTTATGAGCCTGCAGAATACAGTACAGTGTTCTTGCTCCAAATACACGATATGTCAAAATTGTGACATCTCGACATCTCCACATTTCAACATCTCAACATCTTGATATCTCGACATTTCAACATTTCAACATCTCAACATCTTGATATTCTTCAACATCTCAACATCGTG
Source organism: Zoanthus sociatus (assembly GCA_025331085.2). Taxonomy (NCBI): domain Eukaryota; kingdom Metazoa; phylum Cnidaria; class Anthozoa; order Zoantharia; family Zoanthidae; genus Zoanthus; species Zoanthus sociatus. The sequence continues at coordinate 5,558 of JAOBAY020068087.1, read as the reverse complement.
ATATCCCGACATCTTGACAAGCTGCATGGCCTTTACGGGGCTCCGTAGAGACGAGTTCAACTACGATCAAGCAAGGAAGGGTCCAGGAAACATCCAAACCCAAAACATCTGCAAAACCAAAACATCAATGAAAAGGTGGTGGATGCAGCAGGTTTTCGTACACTCCTAGCATTGTGCGACGAAGCGATCTTTCGCAAGCCTGTCATTCAGGCTCAAGGTTTGTTGGGAGTGGCAGTTATGGTCGCTGCACGAAAATGTTGTACCGTGGCAATATTCCAGTAGTCGTCAAGTCCTACAGAAAAGGAATTTCTCAATCAACCACTTACAGAAGCCAGAGCTATATTAACATTACAGTTGGAAAAACATAACCTGAACCTATCTATAATAATTGGTGTGAACACTGAGCACGAACCATATCTTTTAGTCACTCAGTTTTTAGGCGCTGATAACAGAAGTTACACACTTTCCGAGGCGGTGGACAGTAACATATTGGAAACGGAGAACTGGCTAGTTGCCCTTCAGGATATCGTTAAGGCCATTGCCTTCATGCATGATAAGAAGTGGCTTCACAACGATCTGAAGCAAAATAACATTGTGATCCATTCCTCCAAGTCGGGCTGGTACCCTGTTATTATTGACTTCGGAAAAAGTTGTCCGGTTGCGGCAAGCAAACAACTCGACAAACCAAAGAAACCAGACGATTATCAATGGATCGTATAGTATAGTATCTTACAAAATTCTTACTTGAGGATGTATGGCCATGTCTATCATATGAAGTAGCTTTTGAATACAGACGTCACTGCAGGTTGTGGGCAGCTTCAAAGCCCTGGTTTAAATTGATCGAGCTCTTTCATATTAATATAATTCTGCGCAGAATATGTCATTAAAGATAGATGTGGGGTATTCTATAGTTGTGCCATACGATGTATCTGCACTCTATACTGTACCAAATAACTCTGTTTAAGGTTACTGAACAGTTTGAGATGTGTTTCTAATTTTCAAACGATATCTCGCTTGATATTTATAACACACCCAAAACCTATAACTGTTATCATAAGGACGAACTTTATTAAATTAACAGTAGCTCAAATCTTAACTTCAGTTAGTATTTATCACATTTTACCTTTGTCAAAGTGTGCAGATCAAAACATTGTCGGTGATTTTTTTTGTCATAGACGATCATTTTTTTTATATTTGTTTATAAAAAAAATGCAAATGTTTTTTTCTCTTCAAATTTGCGAACAGGGTTTAGTAAATTTCTCTATTGCTAGTTGTGCCAAAGCACCAAGGAGATAATTGCATTTTATTCACGAAACTAGCTGTTATGTACGTGGAAAACTATTCACATTAGATTGAATAAAATATTTCCCCCGACAATAGTAAACTATTGCTACTTTTGGGCAGGACACCTGTGAAAGCACCAAGGAGGTATTGACATTTTATTCACTAAATTAGCTGTTTTGTACAGGAAAACTATTAACATTATATTGAATGAAATATTTTCCCCAACAGTTATAAACTATTGCTGCTTTCGGGCAGGACATCTGTGAAAGCACCGAGGAGGTACTGACATTTTATTTACCAAACTAGCTGTTATGTAATATAATTGGATGCTGAGTTTAACACAGTAAATAACAGAGAAACACGGACGTTTTAACAGAAGTTCTTCGTTGGGCACACTTCCCTCGGACGTAGAACTACAGTTCGATACGTTTTTATTCTTTCTTCCACGGTATTAAACTTAAATTTATCAAACTGTAGCTGTTACGTACATAAAAAACTATTCGCATAATATGGAATAAATACTTCTCAAAATTTAAATTTTCTTTCGCCCAAAAGCAATTGAGGAGGTGCCACATAAACTGCTGCCTATGGTATGTCATTTCGGAGAAGTCCCACGAGAAAACAGGCAAATCATTAATTGAGCTAGCCAAGAAATCTCTCACTGCAAGAACCACAGCAACACCGCAACTACCTGAACCATGCCAGAGGTTGGTTGCTCTGACATTCCAAAACGTTTAAACTGCGAATATCCCTTTAGTTGTGTCCATCACGCATTGTATTATGTTGTGGACCACTTCTATGGTGTTATTCTGAGGATCCATATTTAGCCCTTCATCGAAATATGCCTCCTTAGTCTCATAATAAAGGCAAAGCAATCCCCAGTGGTTAGACAAATGCATAGGAGATAACAACCATCTTGTTGTATCTGTGCCATTGCGGACAATTAATTGTTCTAACTTTATTGTAAGAAAATTGGCATCTGAAGTGGACGCCCATTGATGACCCAAGGATGGCAGGAAAATGCAGTGATGGTGTTGTGTCTATAACAAACCCTGTTAGCCATCTCTCTCCTGCCAGGGAAGCATAATCTTCGACATCCATAAAGATGGGATTTTTCTCAAACAGCCATTCCTTGGGTCTTGAAGTGGTCAGCACTCTCTTTATTGATTGGTATGCTGCTGACGGTAGGTGGGTAGCATTTTCTTCCAGCCAATTAAGCTCGGCCTTCAGCTTCCAAGGTAGTGATGCTGCATAACATCCACGCTTCCATATTCCCACAGAGCTAGAGTTAAATATACCCAAGGTACCAATTTCAACACCTACCTCCTCATCCTCGTCACTCGTTTTATCCAGAATTTTGTAATAGTTTGTTACAGCATTTTCTGAGAGTCTCACAGGACATGTGAAAGGGTTTGTTAAGCGAAGAGGGTCGACAACAAGGTGCAGGTCAGTCTCGGCAGCATCCATAACAGGAAGAAGTTTGAGTGATGCAAGTTCCTTCTTTGTTGATCCTTCCTTGTTGATCCTTGCAACAGGAATTTCTTCAAATCATTATAAGCATTATAAGTTTGGGGTGGTGGATTTTTGTTTAGGGGAGTCTTGATCCCTAGATTCTGGCTCAGCGAAGTTTGGTGTGATGAACCTTTAGTTAGGGGAGTCTTGGTTCCTGCATCCTGGCTCGGCGAAGTTTGCGATGTTGAACCTTTTCTTAGGGAAGTGTTGGACCCTGGATCTTGGCTTGGTGAAGTTTGGGGTGGTAACCTTGGGTTAGGGGAATCTTGGTCCCTGGATTCTGGCTGGGTGGAATTTGCCTCCTTGAAGTGACTATCTTCAAGAAATCTGACACACTTTCTTCCCATCTGGCATGGTCATACTGATAAACCGGTAGACTTTCTTGGGCAAATTGTACAACTTTTGTCTTGGGCACCGTTTCGTAAGACAAGAAATCGTCACCGAAAATTTCAGTGAACAGTTCTGTCATGCGAACAACCCATGTCATCTCTTCTTTGGACCTGCTTACAGTGTACTTCGTAAACCAGCCACAGCCTCGAAACTAGAATGGCCTCCCTAATATTGGAATAACGTGAAATAGATTTTTTAAGTTTAAGTTTTAAACCTTAGATTATACAGCTGCATAACTTCACACTGAATTTCACCTTGCATTTTTTCCCCTTTTTACAGAGCGCCTTTGAAATGGTCTTGCTCGATTTAAACAAAATTTAAAAATTTCATAGGTTTCATCAAAATAAAAGTGTTGTAATTGTAGAAATGGCCATGCACGCCATGTCAACCAATCTAACAAAAAAAGTTTTAGAAACAATTCATTTAACGATACCGTGTTAATAGTTATAACTGATTTCTTTTAATAAATGAATTTAAGGAGGAAACGGCAATAACTGAAGTTAGATGCATGTTACACAAGTGCATACGTATTGTAACTAACGTTGTTATTTCCGTTTCTGTGTTATAACATTTACTTTCACACTTTGGAGCCCACCATGAAGCAAAGTCGCAAGAACAGGAGCTTCTCAGAATAGAAATGCTTAAGCATCTGGCATACTGAAAAAAACGGAGCTGGTATCTTTCAAGCCAAATTCGTTTGATCTTGATTTGCTCCTGGAGCATGCTTCTTCATATTTAACCAGTTTGGATTCAATGGAGCAAAACCCGGGAGCAAAAATCTTGTTGTGCAACAATTTTTCTCGCATAAAATCATTGGTACAGAAGAGGGAGCTTTGTTCCGGGAGCATGTTGTGGGAGCGTTTTGCAGGAGCAAGCTTCCTCGTGTGTACCGGCCTTTAAACGCCTTTCAGCATATATACACTTTACTCTCATTTATTTACACCCCATTGCTTTCAATATCATTTAAAAATAGCTAGATAATAAAGAATCCAAATTGCTTATAGATGTGGACTAGCGGGCCAAGTTGATAGAAACCTCCTTAGCACTAACTAAAGGGTACTATTTCAGATGCAAAAAATATTTGTGAATTAAAATGTTATATAATATTAAAATGTAACGTTATGTTCGAACAACCAGGCCCGATATTTGTATATATTTGCTGGTATCAAGTCTTGCATTTTAGTACAATGTCAAAAAACTTTTAAAAATAGATAGACTTTGAAAGCACCGAAACACAAATATTGTTATGCAGTATAGTATCTTACGAAATACTTAGTTGAGGATTTATGGCCATGTCTATCATGTGAAGTAGCTTTTGAATACAGACGTCGCGGCAGGTTGTAGGCAGCTTCAAAGCCCTGGTTGGAGTATTCCTTTAAACTTCTAAAGTTACGTAGAAGCATACAAATATGCTCTACAGTCAGGTGCCCGTAATCACCCATTCCAAGATCATTACCAAACATTTCCTTGATCAAGAATCCCCATTCTTTGCACTGAATAGTTAAAAAGCAATGTTTTGGACAATTAATGATTGGATATTGGATATATGTCAATTGGTAAAAATGTCTTAATAATACAAAAACATTACTTATGACTAGTTGGTAACAAACAAAACTAGACTGAAACAAAACACTTACTGATACTACCAGTACCTTATGCAAAATGGTGTTATCTGGTCACGAAAATGTGTAGAAGCACATAGGGTCTTCTACAAATCATGGATTTTATTAACGCAAAAACCTGTGTAAATAATTTGGGACGGAAAAGTTGAAATGGTGTGTTTACAAACTTACTCTCCCCACCAGATTTAGATGTATGCTGCTCCGCCATAGAAAGAAGCCGCATGAATTTACTAACTATATTATAGCTGATTTTTCTTGAAAAACCTACATTCAACAGTTCTTATATTTCAGGAACAGTTCATAACCTGCTAAACGTTCCTAAAAAGGAAACCAGTCTTTCGTAGCTGTTTCCGAAATAGAGTAGTTTTATGTGGCTTAGTTGCTTCTCGTATTTTTTATAATTATAATGTTTTGAATTAGAGAAGTTTTGGGTAAAAAGCATAAGAATGTTTTCAAAGAGCGTTTATCCTCGATTTTATTAAGTTATATTTTCAGAAAACCAAATAGAAGACTACTGTTGAACCAACCGGTTAAGTATTTTGTATTCGCGCATGTTTTCCAAGTTGCAGGTTGTTGGATCTTTAGATTACAGTCAACTCTCTCATAGCGACCACTTCTCGTAAGCGACCACTTCGTAAACAACCGTTTTGTCTCTCAGTTAAATACTGTTCCTAGAGCTCTCTCGTAAGCGACCACCACTCAAATTTCTAAAGCGACCGCGACCACTTTTTAGGCCAGAAATTTGACATA
>JAOBAY020068076.1:0-12053 GCA_025331085.2 Zoanthus sociatus | reverse complement strand
TTGTGTTAACAAAGAGCCGTTAATTTCAAGGTTCCAGTAACTTATGTTAACAAAGAGCCGTTAATTTCAAGGTTCCAGTAACTTGTGTTAACAAAGAGCCGTTAATTTCAAGGTTCCAGCAACTTGTGTTAACAAAGGGCCGTTAATTTCAAGGTTCCAGTAACTTGTGTTAACAAAGAGCCGTTCATTTCAAGGTTCCAGTAACTTGTGTTAACAAAGAGCCGTTAATTTCAAGGTTCCAGTAACTTATGTTAACAAAGAGCCGTTAATTTCAAGGTTCCATTAACTTGTGTTAACAAAGGCCGTTAATTTCAAGGTTTCAGTAACTTGTGTTAACAAAGGCCGTTAATTCCAAGGTTCCAGTAACTTGTGTTAACAAAGAGCCGTTAATTTCAAGGTTCCAGTAACTTGTGTTAACAAAGGGCCGTTAATTTCAAGGTTCCAGCAACTTGTGTTAACAAAGAGCCGTTAATTCTAAGATTCCAGTAACTTGTGTTAACAAAGAGCCGTTCATTTCGAAAGCCCTACAACTTTTATTAAACGAGCAAAACGTTGTTTAGTAAATTTTGCGCCAAATAAATGGTAAATTCATTTCGAACCAGGTGGCCATGGAGCCGGAGCTTATTTTCGGTTACTCTAGCGTTAAGCGGATGAGAGTCTGACTAGCTCTTTTTTGATGGAACACTACAGGCGCGTATATAGCCTGGATTTTTTCAGAGGTACCCACAAATTTTCAAGATTGAGGGTCGCAAGGGGTAAAATGGGAGCTGGGATTTGCTATTTTTAGAGGCTGGGAAATGGGATTTTGTGCACTGGGACTGGGATTCATGAAACAAAAACAATAGAAAAATGGAAATGGGATTTCAATTTGAGCAGCACAGGCTGGGATTGTGAGATTTGAGCTGGGATTTGAAAAAAAACAATTTGCTGGGAAATGGGATTAGGACCCCCCCTTCACGACCCTCTTATATGATTTTTCATCACATACTACTGAACAACATACATTATACGTTTACTAGATCTAGACTTTCAATTGTCACAAGCTCCCAAAACATTTCTGCGTTGTGATAAACGAAAGCAAAAACGTGTTTCATTCCGTTCGTTTCTTCTTTGTCGCAGCTTTAGTTGCTGTCAGTTCTGTTTTTACAGTAACTTCGTTGGCACAAAAGCTGTTAAACTGCCCTTTCCTAGCTGTTTAAACCAAGCTTTAAGCAAACTCAATTTCTATATTCCAATGCAGGTTTTTGGCATCGGATCTGTAGCCCAGTATGTTTTGAGTAGATCCCAATTCGGCACTTTTTTCTCGGTCAACTTTGGATGGGGAATGGGGATAACATTCGGCTGTTACTGGGGCAGTGGAATATCAGGTGAGAGCGAATTTTCTGTGTTTGTGTTTGTGCCTTTATTTTGTTTATGTTGTTAATGTTGCATGATTTCAATAGTGTAGACGCTTAGACTGGTTTTAAAAATGCTGATGCTGTTGTTTTTCCATGCTGATGTTGAAATTCTTAATGATGCTGATGCTGATGAATTGGATGTTGATACAGATGTTGTTGATGCTAAAATTGTTAATGATGTTATTGTTGCTGAAGATGCGGTTGTTTGTTTTTGTTGTTATTTTTACTATGCTGCTAGCTCTGTTGCTTATACCGATGATGAAGTTCCTATTTGGTGTTAGTGATAATAGCGTTGACGTTGATGTTGATGTCGGTGTTAATGATAATGTTGATGTTGATTGATGTTGCTGATAATGGTAATGTTAAAGTTGATGTTGACGTCGGTGCTGATGATGATGTTGGTGTTGAATAATGTTGCTGATAATGTTGAAGTTGATGTCGGTGTTGATGACGAGGTTGATATTGGATGGTGTTGCTGATAATGATGTTGAAGTTGATGTCGGTGTTGATGATGAAGTTGATGTTGGATGATGTTGCTGATAATGATAATGTTGAAGTTGATGTCGGTGCTAATGATGTTGTTTATGTTGAATGATGTTGCTGATAATGATAATAGCGTCGAAGTTGATGTTGATGTCTGTACTAATGACGAAGTTGATGTTGAATGGTGTCGCTGATTATGATAGTGTTGAAGCTAATGTTGATGTCGGTGCTAATGATGAAGGTGATGTTGAATAACGCTTCTGATAATGATAATGTTGCAATGAATGCCCAGAAAGGTTGCAGACAATGAACGCTTTTAAAGATGACCAAGTATGATATGGTTGTAAAATATGTCCAAGAAAAAAATCAAGTTTTCATTAGTTGCTTGGGTATCAGTAATGTCAACATAATATATTATTGTTTTCGCTGTTTTTTTTTACCATCTTTACCTCAGATGTTTTGAAAAACATCGGTGCTACCGAGAATTGAATTATTCTTATATTGCAATAACAATCCACTTCAGGAATTTATGATTGTCATTGTTTGAAAGACCTGCGACTGACAGAATGAGGAGTGGTTTGAAGGTATTTACCTAGATTACCAACAGGATCTCGATTATGCGTAAGAATCGTAGGACAAAAGATGAAAATCAGGGCGCCAGTCTAAACAAAGTCTACCTCGTCGCCCGTCCCTCGGGAGGGAAGGGGGGGGGGGAACTTCCCTTAAAAAAGTCGGGGGAGCTTGTCCTATCTTTCAGAGTTTAAAATTCGGGGTCTTGCTATCTTTTAAGGTATCTCTAGGTGATTGCTATCTTTTTGGGTTCCATATTAAGCTGACCAGCTGGTATAAGAATTACGAGAGACCGTCCGTGCGAAAACCAAAGCAAAAGCATAGACTTTGTCGACAACGCCAAAATGCGACACGTGACTCGGCAGAGTGATAATAGACAAAGTCGATTAGTGAGTTACTTACTAAAGGATCTAAACCGCATAACAGTAACTTGACAGTGTGTTCATGGCCTCTAATAAATCGCAAAAGAAGCGTTTCGGAGTGTATTCCTTTTAGGGGTAATATTTTATGAACCGCGCCCTAATTGTTATCTTTTAGGGTACAATTTCAAGGCACCACACACAATTTGTTGTCTTTTAGGGGTCAATTTTTTTCCTTGGACGAACACCCTCGACTTTTTTCGAGGAGTCCTCCCTGGTCCCTACTCCTTTTTTCCTATTCTCTCTCACCCGTACTTTTAAAGGAGAGCCTGATGACAGGCTACGACATATGACGGTCTGAACTCTCGAGCTCAGACCTATCTTGTTTCATCGCTTAAGCGGCGAACGTTTCCTCCCAAGTGGACTCTCTAGTGGAAGTTGATTTCCGTTTTAATTTCACGCTGTTTTCTGCAGGCGCACATATGAATCCAGCGGTTACTCTAGCTTTTGCTGTCATAAAGAAGTTACCATGGAAGAAAGTCCCTGTATATTGGTTGGCTCAGATGTTGGGTGCAATAATTGCGTCAGCTTGTTGTTATGGCGTGTATTATGGTGAGTTATTACTCAGTTGTAACTCTAAGTGAGATACTGCGTCGGTGTTTCAATAGAAACAATTTGATAAGTATCTAAGAAGCTAGCTAAATCCTTTACGAGCCTAGTGGCCCATGGAGCCGGCGCTTATCTCCAGTTTCTGTAGTGTTAAGCGGATGAGAGTCTTTGACTGACCCTGGACGGGACATTAATCCATCACAGGTTAGCTCCCAGCAAACGCTGTTATTCATTTACCTACCCCGGAAGGATGAAAAGGTGAGTTTGCTTAGACGGAAAAGAAGGTCACACAAATATTCGAATCTCGGCAAACTGTCGGTATGGAACTGAGAACCTTGCGGTTGGAAAGCAGAGATCTTACCAACTGCGCCAACCACGTCCGCCCATCTAAGAAGCGAAAGTTATTTTAACTGACATTTTGGACTGTAGTTCTTCGTCGGTGTGGACGTCTATTTAACAATTAGACCTTGAGGACGAATGGATTACGAGTAAATGGCCCATGAGGTCTTAGGCTGGATGGACTGTTCAAACTCGTAGTCCATGATGCCGAGAGGTCTAATTGTTTTAGTATAAACCTACTAATCGGTCAAAAAAGGATGAAAAAATTAAATATTTGGTGAAATTCTCTGTTATTATAGCAAAACGGGACTCATTACTATTTTGATGTGCCATCTTTTCTCTACCAGTAGGCTATCACAAATTAGAACTCTAGCAGAGTAGCCAGTCAGAATGCAGGATGCGTCTTAGACCGTTATTAGGTTTATACTAAACTAAATTCTGTCCTCTTTTTCAAAGTCAAACACGCTTTTTTATAAGAACAACTTTTTAAGAACAATGAAGTTCAGATTGTCCGAAAATTAAGGTCAATTTAAGAAAAAGCTCAGGCTGAGGCTGAAAAAAAGTGAAAGTGTTTCTAACTGAAACCTTACTGAATTTTTCACGTTCTCAATGTGCACAGTAAAAACATGGAAGCACCGCTTCCCGTTTATATCATATCTATTATAAATTGTCCAAAATGATATAGAAATGATACAGTCAACTCTCGTTATAGCGGACACCCTGTGGATCATCATTTAGTGTCCTTAATAGCGGGTTGTCCTTAATACAGTCAGCTCTCGCTTTGTGGACAACTCGCTATTTCCAACCACTCACAGAAATGCGAACAATTTAAAAACAAATTGAGACTAAAGGAGCCAAAAATTTAAGAACAATGAGCCTCGGGAAATTTACTGGTTCTTATAAAAAAAGCGAGTAGTAATCGGGATAATTTCCGTACTGGGGCGTAATCATTTATGAACGCAGTTTCATCGGGTATACTACTATAGAAGTTAGGGCCTGGGTAAGGTTTAGTTTGCATAGCTAAACAAAGGTACGCCCCAATAAGGAAATTTTACCAAGTATCCTTAAGGCGCGGACACACGGTGCAACATTTTATGCAACATTGCGGGCAACAGATTTTTTTGTAGATGGACACTGTAATAATCTCAAACGATTTTCTTTTTGTATATTTTAATTTCTTAACTGAACAACGATTTCTGATTACATACTCATGAATCACTCGCGGACCACACACGCACACACTCGCACATGCGCACTCATATACTCATATCATTACAGACACACGGTGCAATAAAATCATGCAACATTGCTTGTGATAGCGAGGCGTAGTTACCCAGAATCACAACAACCAAAATATTGCACGCGATGTTGCAGACGTGTCCCCACGATGGCGATTTCTTTGCCCTCATCCACGACGATTAAGATTGTCTAGTCATTTTTAAATCTGTCTCCCAGAAAGAACTAAGTTGTCACATTGAAGATGATGTCAACACAATGCGATAGATTTTACTGGTAGTGTTACAGTCTTTGATGAATAGCATGTCTATATATTATTGTTATTGTTATTGTTATCGTTATTGTTATTGTTGTTGATATTGTTATTATTATTATTACAATCAGTGTTCTCCCTAGGTTTTTTCGAAGGCCAGGAAGAAGTGGGGGGGGGATTCTGACAGCAAGAAGCAAGGGCAAATCAAGCGTACTTGTAATCATATTTAACTGTGCATCACCTGATAAAAACGACACAAGCAACAAATGTTTCATCAATTTTATTGTGATTCTTCTTACTTATTGATAGGAATTCCCATTTTGAGATATTACTTTGGGTTAAATCTTCAGTTTTAAGCCAGGCGGCAATGATTTTTCAGTGTATTAAGCCAGGCGGCTCCCGCCTGTTCTAAAGTACCTAGGGAGAACACTGCCAATGGAATTTCACTTGTAAAAATGTTAAAAACGTTCACTGATAAAATACTTTAAAAAGCAAGCTTTCGGCAACTGAAACTGCTGCCTTCTTCAAGTAAAATGAGTAGAATGACATACTGGTGAAAGATAAATAGTAAAATTAGCACAAAATGGTTCAACTTTTAGAATAAACATTATAAAAACGATAAAATAAATATAAAAAGCAAAGGTTTTAAAATAACGTTTGTTTGAAGAATATTGCATTGTCCATGGAGAGTAAAAGAATTATTGTCCACTTGATCGTAGTCAAGGAAATCTCCTGTAAACAGGTGTTTGGACAACAATTTCATGCGTTAAAGTAATCAACTATTGAATATATCACATCTTAGTGATGGCGGAGGCTGCTGTTGTGTAAATTGTTCCTAGTTTATTAATGATGGTGGTGGTGATGATGATGATAGTGATGATGATGGTGATGATGTTGGTGATGATGATGATGATGTTGGTGATGATGATTGTGATGATGATGGTGATGATGATGATATTGGTGATGATGATGATGATGGTGGTGGTGATTATGATGGTGAAGGTGATGGTAATGTGAAGGTGATGATTGTGATGATGATGGTGATGATGATGATATTGGTGATGATGATGACGGTGATAATGATGGTGATGGTGATGATGATGGTGAAAATGATGGTAATGATGAAGGTGATGATGATTAGATGATAATGATGGTGATGATGGTGGTGATGATGATTGTTAAAATGGTGGTGATAATGATGGCGATAATGATGGTGGTATTGGTCATGTAGTACTACCAATAACAATACTTACCATTATGAATATTAAAAATGTAGATGCTTTGCAATACTTTGATGGCGGTACTCGTCAAATCCTGGGAAAGAATGGAACAGCTGGAATATGGGCTACATATCCTCAACCCTTTGTTTCCAACAGCAATGGTTTTGGAGATCAGGTAACATTGATACAAGCCTTGAAATGGTGGTCCTGGAATCTGTGACAACCAACATTTTTTTAGAACTTTTAACCTTAAGCATAACGTAACTTATTATCAACACTTTCATATTGATCCAAATGGGCGAAAAAGCAGTAAGACGATATGAAAAAAAAATACGAAACTTTTTAGTTTGTAAGACATGTTTCGATGTGACTCACATCATTGTCAGTTTCAAGGTGACATGAAAAAACCGTTGAATTTATATTGATAACCTAGAACAGCATACATACATACACTGTTTTTAATAAGAACATCTTATTTTTGGGCCGAGCCTGAATGTTCTTAAATATTTTGGAGATTTTAGCTTCTTAAACGTTTTCTGATAATTAACAACGAGGAGTGGAAAAAGTTAATGTTTTTTAGAAAAAAAAAACAAGCTAAAGATATATAACGTAAAAGAGCAAATAATAAGTCCTGCAAATTGCTATAGTAAATTTTTCATGTATTTTACTCTAGTTGCAAACAATGTTGCGCTATCGACTATTTGTTGATTTCATGATTTGGTGCCGTAATGTAACAAAATAAAGTTGTCGGCCATTCCTCATTCTCGGGTGTGTTCTTAGCATTTTGGCCGATTTTCAGCCTGAAGTTCTTATTAAAAAGGTTCTTATATAAAAAAAAGAGTGTACATACTTAATTAAATCTAACAAAATACGCGTAATGTGTGAACAGCTAAAACATAATCGCCTATAATGTGAATGATCCATGTTGTCTATTCATATTGACAAATTTCAGGATGTCGGATGCCATCATCAGAATTATATAATCATATAATACTAGGGGTAAGCAGAGCTTAGAAAGTTCGGGCGGGAAGCTGAGAAAGTATTGTTATTTGAGAAAGGCATACAACACCCTTTGTTGACAATTTTTAGGTTTTTAAAAAACAATATTTTTAATGCTAACCGCAAGCCCCCAAAATAATCTATTCTATTTCTAACACCAAAAATATTTTCACAAAGCGAAATTCGGTAGCTGAGTCATTTCCTGTTTTGCTCATGTGCTACTTAAAATATAAATCGCTATGTTGTTTTAATTTTGTAAATTCCCTGAAGGCTGCTGATACTGGTAATAAAAACATTTCTTTAGCCTAAACTATTTTGCTTAAGGAGTCTGTACTTAAGAGCTTTCATTTGTGCAAGTTCCAACAGCTTACTAGAATGGGTTGTGTCCCCATCGAACTTATTGTTTGTACAGTGAAACTCCGCCTTACTAATACCTCGTTAATACTACCACCTCGTTAATACGACCACCTGGTTATTACGACCACCTCGTTAATACGACCACCTCGTTGTTACGACCACCTCGTTAATACGACCACCTCGTTAATACGACTACCTCGTTATTACGACCACTCCTTTTTGGCCCGGTATAATGTCCATTCATTTTTTATAAACACACCCCGTTAATACGACCACCCCGTTATTGCGACCAGCGACCACTTTTTTAATTCCCAACGTGCGTATTTCTTTGTTTTTAACCTCGTTCGTGCTACCACTAATACACTCAGACAAGTGGTAATAGAAAATAAATCGTAAGTGTCAAATTGTTATTATTAAAACAGCATTTAAACAACTCAGGTCACTTAACAGGAAAAGGCCTTGATAAACTATAGTGCACATAGTGTTGGTAATGACAAGGTGATTAAGATTTAACATGCCGGCTTGTTTTTTTTCTGTGTCCCGTTTCTGGTCAATCTTGTCCAGATCGCCAGCTATGAAGTATGACCCTATCCCTTTAATACGACCACTTTATTTTGGCCCGTACCAGGGTTTTCACGGTCATAAAAAGTTATGAAAAGTGATGGAATCTGAAAATGCATTTTCCAGGCCTGGAAAGTCATGGAAGTTTGGGAAAATGCCAAGGTCATGGAAAAGTCATAGAACTTTATTTTTTCTTGAGCTATGGTTTTATATAATTTAGCGCAAATGCGCCAAGAAAACACCGTTGTCACGTGCGCGTTGCATACATGAAGTATCTGAAAAGTTAAGCATGCAATGATTTTGCACTCAGTTAGCAAATTTGAGGTTTTTTTCTCTCAATTCAATCAAGTTATTTTGTCTTTCATTGTTCAGAATTTGTCATTGACATTTAAAGCTGGATTAAAGTGTGAATAGGCTTTTGTGTTGGAGTGGGTTTTTTGATTTCATGATATTTCTGGGTCATGGAAACTGGCATTTGGTCACGTAAAAGTCATGGAAAAGTCATTGAATTTCATTCCTCCTTCTCAATGTGAACTATGTGTACTCGAAGAAATGATGGCAATTTTGCTTCTTGTTGGCGCGAACGATAGCTAAACTTGATGTAGCCAACGTAAGCTGGTTAATGGTTTCTGCTATTATCTTCGACGTTGCTCAAGGGACTAAAATATTTCTTTTGCGATCATTTTTCATGTGCTTCATTATGAGCACCAGACTTTTTCACTGTTGAAGTAAAAATGTTTTTATTACTACCACGGGAACCCTTATAGTCCATAGTTCACGTCAGTTGGGTCTTGATAAATGAAACAAAATAACATTATCTCTTACAGGCACAGAAGAAGCTGCTCCCGTTCGAAATCTCCAAGCCCCATAGAACGTAAGTAACTACGTGTTTTTTGTTTAAATCTGTTGTTATAATAGATTAACTCTGTTTAGTTTGTCTTTTTTTATTTTTAGTCTAATTTCATCGAGAAATTAAATGTAGAAGCAAAAAAAAGTCTCTAGAATATTTTCAATACCGCTATTGAGATTGAGGGGAGTTTTTGTGGAGTTTAGTTTACCGCAAAGAATGCATTGGACCAAATCAGATAACATTAAAAAAAAGAACAAAAAATGTTAGATTTAATGGAAAATGTTTTGTTGGTTGTATGAAAGGTCTACTTACAGAATTACAACAGTTTTCAATGTAAGGGCGTCATTACGACTTCACGACGGACAAAGAGTGTAATTCATTAAAATTCAAGTAAATAATTCAAGTTTTAATCACATGATCTGACGAGCATGCGCTGTAGGAGCTAAGAAACTTTGGTATCGTAGCGTCACCAAGCTAGGGACCTAACTCGAAAACAATTAGGTTTATTTAGGCCCTAGGCATTTCCTTACATATATACGTCTATATTTCCTTTACATACTAATTTCAAAATTTAAACATACCAACCAGCAATGAAATATAGTATATATTTTTTTTCCTGTAAAAGATAAAATTGAAGTGCGAATAAAGTATTATTATTATTATTAGCATTAGCTTAGTGCGTAACGAGCAAATGCTCGGAATCAAAGATAACGAAACTGTTAGAAGTGAAGACGTTGTAAATGACTGTTTTACAGCAATTATGTCCTTGACGAGTTTGATGATTTGGGCACCAGGTATTATAATAATAGAGCAATGAATTTTTTAAAGTATCTTTTTGCGGCTGTGCCCCAGTGCATGCCTCTGTTTGGGCACCAGGTATTATAATAATAGAGCAATGAATCTTTTAAAGTATCTTTTTACGGCTGTGCCCCAGTGCATGCCTCTGTTTGGGCACCAGGTATTATAATAATAGAGCACTGAGTCTTTTAAAGTATCTTTTTACGGCTGTGCCCCAATGCATGCCTCTTGTTGTCTAACTAACATGGTGCAAATTTATGCGTGAACCACTTGAGTGGAGTGGCGAGGATTAAACACCCGTGACGATGTCGTGATGTTGTCATGTAGTACGTTAATAATAATAACAATAGTAATAAAAACAATTTGTTTGTACACGATTCATCTAAAGAGCTTTAAAATTAAACTCGTTTAAAAGTGAACGTGACTAATAAAAATTTAAGATATATTACAATTCTAAAAAACGTTGCACACCCACCCACCCACCTACACCCCTACCCATCCACCCACCCACTTACACCCCTACCCCATCCTGGATGATACATCTTTATAAATAACATCTCTCCCCATACACCAAATAAATGACACTGCCGCACCCCTCCCCACGTACCACTCACTCACTAAACTTCACACTACTACTCACTACCTCATTTTCAGCAAAAGCTAAATAACTCGAACCACACCCACCCCCACATGAAAAAAATCTCCCTACTACTCCCTACGAACGTTTACATGGTGCCCACTGCTCCTGGAATTCCTGGAAAACTCCTTGAATTTTGAAATTTTCTTCCAGGGCCCTGGAAAACTCCTGGAAAAACTGATGACTTCCCTAAACTCCTGGAAAACTCCTGTAATTTTGTGGGAAAATTTTGAACAGTTTATTAGCAAATCAAAACCTGCAGAAGTATCTAACTCATGATTGTATGTTACTTTTTTTTTAAATTTTATGTAGACTCAATTTCAGGATTTTTTTCTGGGGAGTTTTTTCTCACATTTTACTTTTCTGGAAAGCTAAAGAAAGCAACTGCATGTGTAATTGCTTTAGTGGTGTAGTTACTCGTGTTTTTTGCAAGCGAGGGTTTGGGTTTGGGTTGTGGAAAAATAAATTTTCTACCCTGGAGAACTCCTGTAAAACTCCTGGAAATTTCTTATCATCACTCAGAGAGCACCATGGTAAATAACCACATCAATCATTGACCATAATTTTTGGAAGCTGCTAAGCGATCGTCACTTTCAGTTGTCATTCAAGACTTAAAGGAGGTGGTGAAAAAGCTTATTAGGTAGATGGTAAAGGACTGTTATTTGTAATCTTAATTGCATCATGTGGGTTATTTAGCTACCACATGGAAAGGTTGCAAATTTGTTTCCAGTAGATGGTGAAATTCGCCTACTGCCTCCTGTTGTTAAAAACCCTGAGATTTGGGTCAAGTAAGGGATGCTGAAATACCATAACGTATTGAAAAATAGTGTTGCGAATTGTAAGATCATTTTTGCCTTGAAGAGGAAGGATGTGTGAATTTTGACAAGTTTATCTTGAATAATAAATAAATTAATGTCTTTTGCAAACTTTGAATAATTTTCCCTTAACTTTTTCCAAATGCATTTTGTTACTACTGCATTATTCAGTGGGCTGAAATCATCAAGACTTGCCCTTTGTGCAAGACCAGTTTCACCTCTGTCATACATAGTGTCAAGTCTATGATGGAATATGAGCAGGTATACGTACAGACAGTACTATCAGATACATGTATTACGATACAAAAATTAATATAGCTATGTTGAAGAGCTTGGTGCTATTTTTATTGCACTTTATTTGGTGGTATTGCAATACTGAAGAATTGAGTCTTTATTTAGCAGGTAAACTGGGGAAGCCAGTGCAAAAACTGAAACATGGAAGATCATTTCAGAGGTTCTGGTTTCTAAGAAAAAGACCCTTTTACTGCAAAAGATAAATATACACTTCAAATATACGAATATATTTTTAATTCTAGACATGTTTCGACATTTTCACAATGTCATCTTCAG
>JAOBAY020068065.1:0-12053 GCA_025331085.2 Zoanthus sociatus | reverse complement strand
CAACTCGGCGCTACGCGCCTTGTTGGCTATTTACCATCTCATATCCAACGCGCGCTCTTGGAATAATTGTTAAATATGCATGCTCTACACATCTTTATCTATTTTGTACAACACCGTCCGCCGGATAGGTAAAGCGTCCCGCAATGGACTAAAACGATACACGAGAACCTTATGTGGTGCAGTCAACTTCAGAAGTTAACTATTAAGTTGCCTCGCACCCCATTCCTATGAAAGTTAACGAGTGGAAAGTAATGTACAGGTTTTAATCAACGGTACACCAAATTAATGAAATAAAGTTTAAGTGAGTAGACAAGGAGCATGTAACACAGGGATTGTTTGATAAGAAGTGATGGGCAAAATTAAAAGTTCTTCAGTGTGTTGATCGTTATTTTGAGATGAATTTGATTATCTGATACTTGTCGTTGTCGTCTGCTAAAGCGAATTTATTTACAGTATCAAAAATCAAAATAACTCAAACACGAACTGCAATAGAACAATATACAAAGGGCAATGCCGCATCTACAATAAAGATTTCTTGTATAACTCCACTTTGTTAGTTTTAAGTATGGAGCAAAGAAAGAACACTATATCTAACAGAAACAAACAGTACAACAAAAAAGAAGGAAACAAAACTAGGAAATGGTAGAGACAAAAAATAAAATGAATTAAAACTTCAAAAACAATCTCATATTTTGATTACGACGATTTTAAACATTGCTCTTCAAACTCTTTTACATTTTAAAAGAAAGTTAAATTCTTTACCTTAATCAAAGTTTGGTCAGAATATTCGTCGTCCTTTGCAGCTTCAGTCATGAACATTGCGATATCCTTGTGAATTTTTCCCATCTGAAACGTTTCTGTAATACAATTTATACATGAAGAATTAATGATTCCAATGATAACTGATTACTTTAATGAGCCTAGTTAGGGATCACATACAGGTCCGTCGGAACGACATTGATACTGGTGGGGGGGAAGGGGGAGGGGGGCTGCGAGCATAGCGTCCGAAACCGGGGGTCCGTCACTGAGCTTCAGTGATTGTACTACCTTCCGATGGCTGGAAAACGCTCTGTTTTGTGATTATAAGACGCACAAGATGCGCATACAATAACCAAAAATGCACTTTTTTTAAAATTCAACTTCAATCGTTTTCTACATGTTAGGACAACTACTAGCAGATTTTTTCAGATGTCGATATTGTTTAGATGCCGCCATTTTGCTCGAACGAAGAAAGTACTCAAAAGCGCAGTCAGTTAATTTCGAAATTGTTCTAACGCAAATGACGACCCTGCACTCATCTCCTATTTCATTACTCTTAAACAGATAAATTATTTGATTTTAATGGACGGGACACTACGCAGATTGGCTTCCAGCAGAAGCTGGTAAGAATTATTAAAAATATTAAGGAACGATAAGTCACTTTGGAAAATGGTGATATGGAACACGTCTCCTGGAATATGGAACACGTTTCCTTGACTATGAAACACGTCTCCAGGATATGGAACACGTCTCCTGGATAAAGAACACGTCTCCGGGATATGAACACGTCTCCGGGATATGGAACACATCTACAGGATATGGAACACGTCTCCTGGATACAGAACACGTCTCCGGGATACTGTATGGAAGGAGTCTCCTAGATGTGGATTGAGTCTCTTGGATATTCAACGAGTCTCATTGATATGGAGTATGGATGAGTGCTTTGGTAACATAAATGAATAAAGCACAAACTAAGGTGTTTAAATACAGTCCTTTTTGACAGTCAAAAAAATAATATAAGACAATGATAATTGGAACCTACAAAACCTACAGTATTTCTAGTTAGCAGTTGTAATTCAGTAGTATTATTATCAATGAACTATCAAATAAGGCACATTGCTATTTATTTCGCTACTAACCTCTTGCATAAGGGGCTATGGTGATTTCTCCAGCTGCAGCTGTGGAAAGAAAAAGCAATATGCACGTTTCATTCTCTAACAAACATTTGCACACATACTGTAATGCTGCGTATTAAATTATTATTGTCACAAGCTGGCTAAAAGTGCTGACCTAAAATAAGTGAGAGTCATATCCCTGCCTTGGTGTTTGGAGCTACAGTAACTGTGTATGTGAGCCGACTTTGATGGGGTACAGACATTTTCATGAAGACATTGATCTAGAAATTAAAGGAAGAGGGGGAATGGCCTTTTAAGTTCAAGTTTCCATTCCTTCCCCTCCCCCCACAACTCTTAAGAGTTATTATGAAATTTTCAACCTCGAATATTGCGTTTCTGGCGTTTTGACTGGTTCACTCAATCTCGGTTATCAGCTCACATACCGAATGACCATATATGGAAACTAACTGTGTAACGTGTTGCCAAGCTGAAAAATGTCAGAATAAAATTTTGTTGTCATTTTCTGGTATCAAATGGTTCGGAAAGCTCATGAAATTTAATAAAACCATTATTCCATTCGCGCTTGTTGGATATGAGATGATTATAGCCAACTCATATCCAACGCGCGCTCTTGGAATAATTGTTAAATAACCATAGTAAATAAAATAACTACACGTTGGAATGCATGAAGCTATTCTCCTGCACTTAGTTAAAAAACTTCCTAAAATTAGAACGTAAAAAGGCCATTGTCTGAATTCTCAGAACTGTAAGGACGTTACAATATATACGTTCTCAGTTCTTGCTTAGCCTCACGGAGAGGCATTTAATTCACTATTAATTGTTTTCTGCTCACAAAGTTTAAGGCGAAGAAAATAAAACTCTTGTGAAGCGCACAAAGAAGTGAATAGCGAGCCAGAAATGTAATTTTTCTGAGGCTTAGTTGTTGCGTCGCGATCCTTAAATTCTATGCTAGTACCATAACGGAAACAGATGGTTATTTTTAAAAATATCAGAAGGTTTACTAAATCTTTGGAAGAGTTTTAAAGAGAAAAAAGACTAAAATTTAGTTTTTATTCATATTCAAGATGCTGCCTTAACAAAATTGATTAAACCCATTTTGATATCACTGTTAGTTCATGCAATTTGATTGGTTCCTGACATTAGGAGCTCTGTATAAAATAATTTATGCAGAACTCATAATGACAGGAACCAATCAAATTGCATGAATTAACAGTGATGTCATACTGGCTATAATTAATTTTGTTATGGATAATAACGACTTTATTTAGGTGTCAAGTCTTATTGATCTACCATTCTGTTAACAAAAAAGACATAGGAATCTTAAATTTTAATCATTTCAAAATTCTGAAACGCTGTCGCTCTAAATTTGATTGTTTATTATATGAGATGCTTTTCATTAGAAATCTAAAACGTTCCCTTAATGTCCAATCAGATTCTCTCAAAGCAAAAGTGTTTATTTGACCTTGTTTGTTTCATGCTATGGTTTTTTAGTTTTCTTTTGTTTGTTTTTCTTTTCTTTAAATTCATAATTATGTAAATAGATTACAGTAGTCGCTTATATTTCGCTTCGCGGATCCAATTACAAGTTTGTGAAAATGACAACTTGATGTTGTCGAAACGTCATTTTTGCGCGTTATCTTTTATTTTGAAATCATTACAAATTAAATTATCGATGAAATTCTCTGATATAATAGCAAAACAGGCCATAAACAGGGCTCGTTACTATTTTGATCCGCCATCTTTATGCTACTCGATGACAATTACTATTAGAGCACTAGTAGCGTAGACAATCAAAATGCAGGATTTGCATTAGCCCACTAGTAGGTTTATACTAATATGAAATAGTTTTCAAATGAACACTAATGCAAGCAAAATGTTTTTAATTCGATCAAACTTTCAATTCTCCAGGGATTTGTCAAATCAATCGATACGGCCAATCAAAACGATTGTACAAACCAAATCTCATCTGACTGTTCAAACTAAATCGCGTTAAACAATCAAACAAGTATAACATTTTCTCAATAACAGAAAAAACAATTAACTTAAGATCATGAACTAACTTTACAATATTTCTGAAAGACTCCGTTACCACGGCACTGCTTTTTTTTATGAAGGCTATTTAAAATTTCTTTGTAATTTTGACATTAATTGTTTGTAGACATTTTTTTCTCAACAAACCGGTAAAAAAACACCTACGGCTGCCTTTTTTGTTTGTTTTGCAAGTAATACTGTCTGATTGTTCAGTTTGATTTCAAAATTTAAAACTGATCTTGCTGAATGAGCATCCTTTGGACCTTTATTTATACAAACAACATTTAATGTTTCCTTTTCAACCATACAAGACTTGTACACAAAGAGCTTTTTAATGTATTACATTGAGCTATTGGAAGCCGTCTATCTTATATAGAAATTCCTTTTTTTTATCACAATCTCTACATATAACCATCTTACCGATATACGAACTATTTAGAAGGCAGACAAATTAAAAGCAAAATAATCAATTGGCGTTCAATATCACTGCACCCAAATATTTGTAGACTTTTTATTTGTCAAAATTTAGGATGTTTCTTAAACTAATCTCCTGACTAAAACCTATACCAAGCATCTCGGGAAAAGTTCTTTAAGTTTATTTTTGAGGATATTTGAACTTACCTATATTTGCGCTGGTGATGCTATATTCAAAATTTCCGTTTTTTCCTAGATCATTGTCCATGGCCCTTACTAGTCCCAGCCCAGTTCCTACTGGTGCGTCCTCAGCAACAACCATTTTATACGGAGAAGGGAACTGGAATCGAGGCGGGTGGTCGTTTTCGTCTATTATTTTCACAACAACCTTAAGGACACCGTAACAAGAAACTATCAGTTCATGAGAACAACTTTTAAATATTAGAGATATTCTTTTAAATAATAATAATAATAATAATAATAATAATAATAATAATAATAATAGCAATAGTAATAATAATAATAATGATAATAAAAATAAAGTCTTTATTTAGGAGTCAAGTCTTCTAGCCGTCCAAGGGCTTACTAATTGCATGGGGACGCCATCTTTACCACTCTAAGGTGGACGGAGACTTTTCACATGAAAGACACAAACACATAAACACAGATGTCTCCGAGGGCCCACGGTTTAACGTCCTTATCCGAAAAGATACCAAAGTCTAACCATCTGCAGATGTTAGAGCAAAGACAGCACCTTCTCCTCAATTATTTTAAAACCCTGAGTGTTGGTCCGGCAAGGAATCGAACCCGAGCCTCCCGCACGATAGACTGGCACCTTACCATCTTGGCTAACAACGCGGCCATAACAAATACACAAACTCTTTACCATCTAAACAAACCTCTTTAACATTACCACTTTAAGCTTTACGTCTATTCTACAGATAACTCTAATCATTCTGATGTCCAAACATGTAATGGGAATGTTACAATTCATATCAGTAAATGATCACATCTTCGCATGTATTCTTACCGAGGTATAGCCACTCAAAGATGCTTTCTCATTTTCTGATACTTGTATTGTAAACACGTAATTGTCTTGCTTCTCACGATCCAGACGTTTTAGTGTTGATACATGACCCTAAAAGACAACATTTAAATTATGTAACTTTAAATTTTATGCTAGAAGTTAAACGTGCGTCTGTTTAATTTTCAGATTAAACGTACGGCCCTATGCTCCTAATGCGAAGTGTCATTTCCTGCAATTTTAAATATTAGATAAATGTCATCCTTTAAAGGTGTAATCTTAAGTTTTTGGGGCACAGCCAGATGTAGATGGAGGAGAAAAATGAAAACGTTAAAAAGAGTAAGAGCAAGAAAAGAAAGAGTAGTAGAAGCTGAGAGAAAGCGAAGAAGAGACAAAAAGATAAAAGGATTGTATATAGATAAAAAAAAAAAAGAGAGGGAAGGAACAAACAATGAATTCAAAGTTAGTAGAGTCGACTGGTTCGGAAACTTGATGACTTTCTTTGTTATATGTTATTGTTCTCCTTTTCCCTATTGAAATATGACGTTCACCGTGCACAAAGACCAAAAGGCTTTGAGATGTAAATGAGTAAGCAGCCAATAAACTAATGAAGCATCACACGTAAAACAAAAGATCCTAACCGTAACATTGCACACTGTAACAACTTTGATGAAATGAAGGAGAAAATGAAAAGGAAGAACGAAGAAAAAAAAAGAGACGATCGAAAGAAAAAGGGAGAAAAAAAGCAAGAAGACTTACTGTGTTGGCATCAATAGAAAAGAGAGTTTGTGATGATACAAAACTGTATGTCAGAGTCACTCCAGGTCGTGCCTTTACAACAACTGGTTGGAGTACAAAGGTACCAGAAGGCTGGTTTTCACGAACAGCCACCACGTACGAGGATCTAAAGTAAATCATGTTAGTGCTTTAATAAACATGTCTAGAATAACAACCAAGTATTACAATGCGCACCGCATTCTAGAAAACTTCAATGAAACTGAAATTACTAAAATTATAACCTGGAGATTTAAAGCATTTTATGAAAAGTGCAGACAAATGGCAACAAGCTTATTATGAGCATAAATAGGAAGACAAAAACAACAACAACAACAACAATATAATTTTACCCATGCATTATTATAAATATACAAATATTAGAAAAAAAGTAAACTAACGAATTGCGTAGAGTGCAGGGTGACCAAAAAAACATAAGAACTTGCCGTTAATATTTAATATACATATAATTTAACATATTGGGTCGATGGGGCACACAAACACACACAAAGAATGAACTGGGCAGAGAAGTTGGAAAAAGTATTTATACAGTGGATTAATTTACTATCAATATTGTTCCTCGGATATAATAATTTATGGATCAGAATCAACTGGCAAATCAGTGTAATAGTCGTGCACCTTCAGCTTTCAAAAGATTGTATTGGCAAGCTAAGCGTATTATTGTACCTGTTAAAGACTGGACTGTCATCTCCGGCTTCAACAATATTTACAGTAACATTAACGGTTGACGAACGTCTGGGGTAGCCGTTGTCACTTGCTACAACTTTAAAAGCCAAAGAGCCATTTTCATTGATAACGCCGTTCCGTCTCAGAGCAATGCGGTCAATGGCTTTGTGGACCCTTAAATGAACCATTAACTGAATTTGTTAACTGATATCATCGAATATTTTCAGCAGATTTTATACTTAACAAATATAAAAATTTACCAATAAAATATGAAACTTAGAATAGGAAAAAGTCAAAGTACTCAGATGCTAAAGCTAATCTTTTTTAGATACCGTTGATAGAAATATAATTTTAATTCAACAAATCTTTTCCAAAATAAACTCGTGATTGTGACCTGCTTCAATAACTTATTATAATACTTATAGGTTTTAACATGGACTCTAGAAGATTACTGAAACAAATTACTAAAAGCAATTATTAACAAAATTCAAAAAAACTAAAAGCTATGAAAACACTTTGCACGAATATTAACACTCCATCAAGTTCCCTCTTCTAAGGGACTGTCGATCTATAGTAACGATATACACCATTTCCATTTAAGACGTTTTAGTTCATAAAAATAATGGTTATCTAATTTCTTTGGCATCAACTTTTCTTAATACTAAAAAATGACATGAACATGTTTACTAGGGAACCAAATAGTGTATGCAAGCTCAAAAAAGTCTTACCTTACCAATCCATTGATTGGATTAATGGTGAACAAATCCGCCTTACTGTTATTGATAGAGTAAGTGATCTGTCCATTTGGATCGGAATCTTTGTCGTCAGCAACAACAGTAAGAATAATGGCTCCTAGCGGGGTTTTCTCATTAATATCAGTTTTATAAAAGTCATTTTGGGGAAAATATGGAGAATTATCATTCTCATCCAGGATAATAACGTTTACTGTTGAGTTCGACACTAAACCTCCTCCATCTCGGGCAGAAACAGTGAAGGAATACGTTTCCTTGGTTTCGCGGTCCAAGAGTGCAGTTGTTGTAATAATCCCTGTGATAGGATTAATGGCAAAGTTTGAATCATTAATGGTGAATGTTATTCGTGCGTTTTCCCCACTGTCGGGATCTCTTGCAGATATATTTACCAGAAAACTGCCAAGGGGAGAAGCCTCTGAAATTTCCGCTCTATGAAAGGAAGATTATCACTTTTAGTATTTGATCCTACAAGTTGGAAAGGAAAAATCATTGCATAAATTGTAGGTGCTCAACACTTATGCCCACCTGTATACCTGTCTACTCAATATTGGCGCGTTATCGTTAATATCTAGCAAGTTGACAGTGACCGTTCCGAACCCCTCCCGAGGATAGAAACTGCCATCCAGCGCCGAAATATTTAGCACATACACAGCCACTGTTTCCCGGTCGAGAACACCAGCAACACGAATCACTCCGTTGTTACGATCTATATCAAACTTTCCCTCAGCACCATGAATGATAGAGTATGATACTCTTCCATTGAGGTTGGAATCTGGGTCTGTTGCTGTTACTTTGGTTACGGAAAAACCCAAAGAGGAAGCTTCGCTCACAGTTACGCTCCTACTTTGTGTCTGAAACTTAGGAGTGTTATCATTTGCATCTGTTACTGTGATTATCACACGGGCATTGGACCTTCGACCCAATCCTTCCTGATCGACAGCCACTACGTAAAATGTATAGTTTGTAACTATTT
The DNA here is from genome assembly GCA_025331085.2 of Zoanthus sociatus. NCBI lineage: Eukaryota > Metazoa > Cnidaria > Anthozoa > Zoantharia > Zoanthidae > Zoanthus > Zoanthus sociatus. Next base: position 3,503 of record JAOBAY020068065.1, on the reverse strand, counting down.
CGTGGTCGAGAGTTGGAGGAGGAAAGGTCCTTGTTGAGATAATTCCAGTGTTAGGGTCCACAACGAACTGATTTGTCTCAGTGCCGTTCAGGTGATATTTTATTGCACCATTAATTCCGATGTCGCTATCTCTTGCTTCAATTGGATTATTCTGGGAAGAAAGAAGGTTGAGTTTGAATGGATTGTATCTTTTTGGAATAGGACCAAAACTAAAAAAGTAAGTTTTAGCATTATCACAAAAAGCTAATCCTCTACCTGTGGAACCAACTTCGATACCTTTTCTTTATGCAAGATCTTAATACAGTTTTCCTTCTGCATTCTCTTGGAAAACGTTACTGAAATTAATTGTCGTATACAGAATTACAGATATTTTTCTGCTCACTCTGCGTGGAGATTCTAGAACCTCTAAGAGTTAAAGAAGATAGAATATAATTTTCCTAACAGAAGGGAAAAATAATGAGAATCTAACGGGAATCGAACACATACGCTCCTAATTTCCACTCTACCCAATGAGCTGGTCACTTTGCTTGATTTTTGTAAACCACATTGGGACTTTACGCCCTGTTTACTGTAAGTCAACTGTGTAATATAAAAAGAAGAAAAAAGTATCGCCAAATATAGCGCTTTCTTAAATAGTAGAAAGCAATAAATAAAAGATGTCTCGTGAAGAAGGGCAGTTATCCGTCAACAAATACTGGTTCCCAAAATATAAACAGTTATTATCTGGTACGGGTAAGTCAAAGAGCAAACAATACTCTCGGTAGAGTAAAAAGATTAGCATAGTTTATTATTAAGTTTAAGAGTTTATCTTTATGAAATCTTATAACCAATTGTTCACAAATGGTCGTGATATCAACTTCTAGAAAGAACCAAGTGCTCAATGCGTATAGGAATCATAACTAGATAGCAGGAATAAACGCAAATTCAAAAGTAATCAACTATATAAGATTGCAACGTACCATTGCGATCGTCATCCCAGGTCCAGTATTTTCCACAACTGTTCCAGAGTATTCCGCATGTGTAAACACGGGCGAGTTGTCATTACGATCCAGCACTGTTATAAAAACCTTGGCTTCAGCCTGTAAACAAAGGAGAAATTTGCAATAAAGATTACGTAAGTTAAAAGTTTGTGAACACACATGTTTTTGCACTTATTTTCTCAAAGCAATTCTTAAGTTATCTTGATGGCAATAAGTGTTTTTGTATTTATTTCATCTGTTACTTTTGGTAGGTCTTACTAGACCTATAGTAAATTTGTCATCATAATCACCCAGAAAGATTCTAGGGCTTGTCTAGGATCTAATGAGGCTAGAACAATTCCATACATTAACTTAGAACACATCACGTGTTTCTATGATCTCAAAAAATGGTCTACACATATAAAACAAAAAAATTTAAGATGATGGAAATAGAATTGATCAGAAGCGCATGGTGAACAACCAATGAGAATGGATAGAAATGACGTAACAGTACCGTTCTGCTGACTGGAACTCCTCCATCAGCGGCAGTTATCACCAATACATAGGAACTCTTGACCTCCCTGTCCACACTCCCACTAACCTCCAACCTTCCGTGTGTGTCCTATAGTCACATAAAATAATGATTACTTTCGAATTTTGTACGTCTGCCCCTAAAGCAATCACGCTGATTTAGTGCCGTGTTAAGACAAAGTCAAACTAAACGATTAACAATAAACGTCAATATAAATGCCATATACGCGGTAGGCAAAATAATTAACTTCTCGATTGTAACACAGTAAGTATTTTTGTGTTTGTTCCGAGGCGAAAATTACGAAAGAGAAGCCAAACAAGAACTTTTAGGCTTCAGCGGAATTCGAGCCCCTAACCCATTCGATACCAGTGCAACATTTCTACTATTTGGGCAATGAAGCCACAATAGGGGCGGTACAGTAGGTCAGTTTTAATCTGTTCTAACGAACTGTGAAGCGGAACTTTACTACAAATTATGTCGATCCAAATAGCTAAATCCTTTACGAGCCTAGTGGCCCATGGAACCGGCGCTTATCTCCAGTTTCTACAGTGTTAAGAGAATAAGAGTCTTTAACTCTCCCTGGAGGGACACTAATTATTCATCGCAGGTTAGCTTCCAGCAGACGCTGGAACTAATTTACCTACCCCTTAAGAATGGAAAGCTGAGTTGGCTTAGACGGAAAAGAAGGTCACACAAATATTTGAATCTCGGCAAACTGCCGGGATCGAACTGGGGACCTTGTGGTTGGAAGGCAGAGATCTTACCATGCAACTGCGCCAACCACTTCGATCCAATTATCCTGCAATATTCACTACAATGAAAACATAAAAATTGTGCTAGAAATGCCTTACTTCTGTTCGAATTTCGAACGCATTCAAAGGATCTCCGGAAGTGATACTGTATGATATCTTTGCGTTTTGCCCGTTATCAGAGTCAGTAGCAGTGACATTCACAAGAAATGTACCGACTGGTTCGTTCTCGTGTATTTCTACCGTGTAGTTCACCGGAGAAAAGACCGGACCATTGTCATTGATATCACCAATGACAATTCGAACGTGGGTCTGTTAGGAAAAATCAAATAAAAACCAAGAATAAATTAGAGCGAAGACACAAAATATAAACCAAGAGGTAACTATGTAAAAACTGGCTAAATGTGTTCATTCAAAGAATTAACTTCGACGTTATTTTACTTTAAGGGGACTCTCTACCCTAAATTTTGAAGAATAATGAAGGAGTTGAAAGAAGTATTTGAGTTAGAAGAATTTTGGGGATGATCGCCAAACCGTCCCTCCAGACCATACGAAAGTGCAACTTTCGTTAGGGGACGGTTTGGCGGTTTTCTATCAAATATCAAGTCCAAAACTAATTTTCAAACTTCACTAAAATTCCCCCAAACTCAAATTTCTCTTACCTTAAATCTCATCCGAAAAATCACAAAATATTTAAGAGGCTTCCTTTTTATTCAATCTGTAATGTGATTATCGGATTCTTCACATTTCAAAATAATGACGCAGATATCATCAAAAACATCACTAAAAGTAGCGAAAAATGGTCAGAGTGTAAAGAGTGGCCTAAAATTAACTTTCACAAGGCTTTCAGGGAGCTATTTCCCTTTTTTGGTGTAAATTTAAAAATCAGACTCAAAGGCTCCTAAATATATTGTTATTTCTGAAAGAATGATGCCATCTAAAAATATCTATAGAAAAGTGAAAGCTTTTCTTTATAACATAAGATAAAAACCTCTAATTCACTCTAATGGTATGGCGACGAAACTAGGTAATATTATACTGGAATGGAGGTACCAAGTGACCAGTGGAACCGGCGGTTATCTCCGGTTTCTGTAATGTTAAGCAGATGAGAGTCTTTGACTACCCCTGGACGGGACACTAATGCATCGCAGCTTAGCTCCCAGCAGGTGCTTTACTTTACCCGGAAGGTTGGAAAGCTGAGTTAGCTTCTAGGCCGAAAAGAAGGTCACACAGATATCCCGGATTGAACTTGGAACCTTGTGG
>JAOBAY020068055.1:0-12054 GCA_025331085.2 Zoanthus sociatus | reverse complement strand
CTTGTGGAGAGAAGGGGTGGTTGATTGATCAGCAGTCTAGGCATTTTAAACACAAAAACCTATTTCAAGGATACAGACGTGACTCTTCAAGTCATTCCGTAAACCCCTTCTCACATTTTCATAGGCTTCCGACTTACGTCCCATACAGTTCATTGTCAGACCTTTCATAGCCAGCGTTTCTGAAAACAAGTTATTGAGACATCAGAATCATATTCAGTAACGGTAAAATTTCCGTATTGGGGCGTACTATTGAATTGTTTAATCATGCAAAGTAACCCTTACCCAGACCCTAAATTCTATAGTAATATACGCGATGAAACTGTATGCATAAATAAGTGCGCCCCAGAACGGAAATTATCCCAAAGTAACTGTTGTCAAGAATTAAATTACATTGACAGAAGAAGCATGGCCACCAGGAGGCCCAAAGATATTTGGTTTTAAACTATCTACTCACCGCCATGTTCGGCGAACTTTGGATTGGATAAGATCTGCTTTGCAAATTTCAGCCCATTTTTATACTGCTTCTGTTCGTAGCATTTCTGTAAAATCGGAAAGAAATATCTGAATGAGGTCAGAATTGTCGAAATTATTCCCAAGAAGAGGCATGGCGAGTGACAAGTTAAGCGATCATTCCCGCAAATCAGGGAAGTATCTCCCTTTGGCCATGTACATACCAATATCCTTTTGAACAGTGTATTTTCCTTTGGTGGCAATGTGCTAGGCATGTTGCTTAGCTCTTTTACTGACACCACACAGGCACCAGCGACTAATTTTCACTTCCCTTGCCGGCCTCGTGGAATGTCCTAAGATGGCCGCCGTGCAACGAGTTTGGAATACCCAAGAGACCTGGCGCGCCTTAATTAGAGTCCAGTCTTCTATTGAAGTGCCAACGTCATCTCGGTTTTGTCATTTTTCCAAAATGGCGGATCCTGCACCGGTAGGCTTTCATTTTTTGTGTGCTCAGATAATGTTGATTTTAAATTAGAAAATAATATTTAAGAATGATCTTAGAACAGCCACTCCAAGAATATTTTAAAATAAAAAGTTTTTGAAAACTTCAGGGCAGTGGAAATTTGATGTCTTATAGTTTATAAACTGCTCACTTAATTAATTGACTGATTTTTTTTCAGTAAAATTTTTTCAAAGAACATATGCACACTAATCGAGTCAAAATTTTTCGAAAATCTAAAACCATGTACATAAAAGCAATAGTTTTAAATTCGTTTTTATTGTTGGAACTTAATTTCTTTTTTATATCTATTTTTGTAATATGTTTGTAGAGAGAATATCATGCATCAGACATGCAACGATAAAAAGCTGTGTTGGTGTTTCAGTAAAACGGTAGTGGAAAATCAATTATAAAAGTTTGACACCGTTGAAAAAGAGGTAATTGTTTCCATACACTTTGCATCAAACCTATGCTAGTAAATGCTTCTCTTGTAATTGAGTTTTATGAAGAGATACTGATAGATTTTCTTAATATACCTTTATCTACATAATTAGTACGAAGTGTCTCGGTGTCCGACAGTCGGTTGGTGTTTCCGACAGTCGGATATGGCTTCAATAAAACTCTGTGTCCGACAGTCGATAAATTTCTGAACAATCCAAAAATTGGAAGTATAGATCAAACCAGAAATCACTTTAAGGGTTAGGAGTAATGGTTAGGGTTTGGTTAAGGATTATATCTTGAGAAAGAGAAATTCATTGACTGTCAGACACGGAGTTTTATTGAAACCCTATCCGACTGTCGGACACTGAGACACAGCCTAATTAATATTTGGACCTCATCATCCGAAACAGCTGTCCATGGCTGCTACTAATCAGGCTTACTAGTTTTTATGGTAGTTTAAAGGGGTAAAGCCAGCTACCAACGTGGTCATAGTGCCCAATATAGTGGCTGCAAGTTAGCAACGTAGTAGCACGTTAGTGCTATTAATTTTATATTTGAGATTATCTTAGTTTATAACCACATCCGGCAAGCATTGTGCCTATACCATTTAATTTGTTATAGAAGTACAGTTTCCCTTGATTTGGTACTCATTGATCAGTCTTATCTTACTTCTGGTTTGTTTTCAGAACATTCACATTATGGATAAAAGAGGGGATCTAAATATAATACACCAGAATCGTACAGCTAGACCATTAAGCAAAGAGGAGCTGTGGAGGTAAAACTTTATTAGTCTCTGACAGTAATAATTGAAACAGCAGAGCTAATAATAATATTGAAAAACTAATGATAATAATATAACAAAGATTACACAAAGTCATATAATAATTATTATAGTCAATGTTATATTTTATTAGTAACTTAATAATTTAATGATTAACTAAATTACATCGATCTTGCCTTATACAATTTTGCTTATGGTTTCCAGATCATTAAACTTCAAAAGCCACTGGCCCTCAGAGATTATTGTTGGTATCTCTTTAGTTCATGTTTTTAATTTTTTTTTCTTAGTCACAGGCCTTATTCATCATGGATGCTACACAAGAATTAAAATGTTTATTTATGGTACACAAACACATTTATTTAATCATTTTTTAATTTCTTTCAAACAATTCTTTGGTCAGTTGTTGAGTATGGCTATTATTAGCTTAGGAAAAAAGTTCAAATTATTGCTATGACATTTGTTTCTGGTTTTTACACTCCAGCCTTGTGATGTATTTTTAACCTCTGTCCAACCCCAGCCAAGATCAGAAAATGTGGATGTTAAACAAGAATGATGATGATGATGATGATGATGATGTCATATATTATGTGAATCCAGGATCCCGACCCCTTTATAAAGTTGACGTTGGCAGTATTGCCATGCCAAATCTTTTTCCTTGCTTGCAGCTCAGTAGAGATGGTGCTGATCTCTGATTTCATTTCTTTCTTTTAAGTGGTTCTAACATCTGTCTTCTTTTTTCAAACCAATAAAACTTTGTGGGTTCAAATCCGGTCATGGGCTCAGATTTTTTCTGAATATTATTGCTTTGAAAAGAACCATTTCCCAAATTTAGTGTTTACAGATCTATTATTGTGCATGTCCTTGATACGGCTGCTGTGGGGAAGTCAAAATCGTGACAAAATCATGATGTGTGAGTGCTTGTTTGAGACAGCTACAGCCCGCTGTTCGCAAGTCTATATAAGAACGTAACAAATGACCTTGCTCGATCCTAAGAGCCCTTGTAGCTCAGTGGATAGAGCGTCCGCCCAGTGTTCGGAAGGTCGTGGGTTGAATCCCCTCAAGGGCTCAGATTTTTTCTGAGTATTATTGGTTTGAAAAAAGAAGACACGTTAGAATTTATTCCCTCAAACCATTGCCCAAATTTAGTGTTTACAGGTTTTAAGTGGCTGCATTGTTTACCCATTCAGTTTGAGATACATGGATTTAATATATAGAATCAGAAACTAAAAATGCCATTTTTCTTAGAAAGTAAAGAAATTATGAATTACATAATTTATGCAGGGAGCCAAGTAGTTTTGTTTAGCCTGTGTTTTTTCTTTAGGATTGAACATGAAAAGTTGCATGCTAAGCACAAAGGTCATGAAGCGATGCACATGGAAATGATCTTGATTCTCTTCTCAACTCTGGTTGTTGCCCAAATTGTGTTAGTAAAATGGAAACAAGTGCACTTCAAATCCTACCAGGTGCTCGTTCTTTTTTAGATTTTTATACTTACACCTAGCAGGGTTGTCACTAAGCGCTGGCTGCCCGTGAAATTTGCCGGCTGGGAAAGTGGTAATTAGCGGCTGGATTTGGCCGTCCATCACTCAGGAAAGGTCAACAAACCGTTTTTTAGCTGTTTTTAACCGGCTCAAATGAAACACCAACTGCCAGACAATTTTCTTAGCAACAACCCTGCCTAGGTGTAACTGTTTTTGTTGTATTTAATAAATGTTTGCTTTTTATTTTGTGGTTTGTCTGTTAACATTTATTTAGCAGAATTATAGGCAGAATAATTAAATGTATATTAATAGGTTTTTTGATAATTTAAAATTTGTTTTTCACTACATGGGGGGGCAGTTTCTATCACATAACTTACTGTATCCCACTTCAAGTCTGTAAGCACAGAATAATGGAATTTGGATTATTCAATCACAAAAAATTAAGCAGAAACGATTACAACAGCCAATCGAAACTCAGGAAAAAATGAATGATTGACAACATCTTGTATAATAGATTGTAACTAAAAAAATTAACTTTTGAAAAATAGAATAAATTGGACAATAACGTACTAATTTACTGATCATTAAACTTTAGGTCTAGCAAATTTTTCCTTTAAAATACTGGAATGTGACTTTAAATTTCATTTGATTTTAAAATCATTTGACAATCACTTCAGATAAAGTTGCAATATTTTTGTTTAGTCAAGTAATATACATGAGATTGTATAACAACAATTTCCCACTTCAGCTTGTAACCCTGTATCAACAGATTTCCTTTCCTTGTTCCTCAGGCTGTCAGTTTAGTTGGAATGTGGTTGATTCCCTTGTATTTCTGTATCAGACTGTCTTTTTGGAGAATGTTGGTGGTTTGGGCTCTATTCTCAGCTGTAACAGCTTTTATTGCATTCAAAGCAACAAGAAATCCATTGGCACCAACCACACCAAGGTATATTTTTCTAAGCATGCTGTACATAAATTTATTTAGTAATGGGTTAAGTTAAAGTCAAATTTTAAAACATTGTTTATCTTTTCTGAAACCTTTCTCACTGACGTGCTTTTTTTTTTAGCTTTTAATGTTGGTGAAAAAAATTTGAAGATATATGTGAAGTCCATATTACTCTTTTTATAGATCTCTGAAAATTTTAATTGACATCCTAAATACTCTTTCTTTGAAGACAGATTTTTGATAAAAATGGTTTGTTTTTGTATGTTGCTTTAGAACTGTGGAGAACACACATGTTTAAAAGTTTTGAGTACCATAAATTATGGGTGTAATCTTTTCACAAAGCTGAAAATATAAAATCAGGGTAAAGTTAATTTGAATTTACAGGTCTTCAGAACTCATAAATTTCTATCACTAATCAGCATCTATTTTAGGAGAAGTTGAAGGATTGTAGATTCTTCATCATCATCATCATCATCATCATTTATTTAAGTCAATATTTTCCCTCTTATGAAGGGTTACTGACTCTCGCGCCATGATTATACTCCTTCTTTCCACTTCTTTCTGTTTTAAGCATCCTCCTCCTTCAGACCAACCTTACTGCTTTCCTTTTTCATCATGTCTTTCCATGTAGTCTTTGGTCTTCCTTTCCCTCTGATGCCATTCACTTCCAAATCCCATGCTCTTTTTACTGGTTCATCATCTTCCCTCCTCAACACATGATCGACCCATCCATCTCAAACCACTTCTCTTTACCACTTCAACGACAGTTTCTTCCAAACCCAACCTTTCCATGAACTCACTTGTATTCTTTTTATCATATAATTTAACACCACACATTTTTCGTATTGTTGCTCTTTCTGTTCTCCTCAAGATACCTTGTTCTACTGTCTTCACATTCCACGTTTCTGAGCCATATACCATCACTGTTCTGACACAAGCCTTATAGATCTTGCCTTTTATCCTCATTGTAAGCCTTCTACCAGCTAGGATCAAGGCCAGCTTGTTAAACTTTATCCACCCCAATCTGCATCTTCTTGACACTGCAATCTCACATCTACCACCACTGTTGTTTGTATCTCCAAGATAACAAAACCTGTCCACTTTTTCGACATCTCCCATGGATATACATCCCTTCTTGCTCTACCACACCATTTATAACCTACCACTGCATTTCTTGCAATCAAAACTCAGCCAATATGATGGTGATTTTCTTCACTCCAGTACATCTTGCATGAATCCACTTGACACAGGGTTCACACAGTCATGAAAAGTTATGAAAAGTCATGGGATTTGAAAATGCATTTTCCAGGCCTGGAAAAGTCATGGAAATTTGGGAAAATTGCCAAGGTCATGGAAAAGTCATGGAATTTTATTTTTTCTTGAGTTTTTGGTGAATAAACTTTTTATATAATTGAGCGCAAATTTACTAAGAAAATGCCGATAAATTTGCGCTACATTATCAAATTTGAGTTTTTTGCTCTACGTTTAATCATGTTACACTGTCTTTCATTGTTCAGAAGGTATTATTCACATTTAAAGTTGGATTAAAGTGCGAGAAGACTGTTGTGTTGGAGTGGGTTCTTTGATTTCTCGATATTTCTGAGTCATAGAAAATGGCGTTTGGTCATGAAAAAGTCATGGAAAAGTCATTGAATTTCATTCCTCATTCTCAGTGTGAACCCTGTGACATGTCGTGCATCTGATAGAGTTCCTCATCACTCTCTTGCCACAGACACCACAAGGATCTATTTTGCTTTTTTTCACTGATGTTGCCACACCTCATGTTTCCAATAGCTTTGTCTTTCTCAAGTTTACTTTCAGGCCTTTGCCCTCAAACACACACTTCCATTTGGTGAAATCTCTCTCCAGTTGCTGCATTGATTCACTCAACAAAACTAAATCATCTGCCTACAACAGGTTCCATAACACATCCTTCTTTAAACGTTTTCAGACAAAACATCAATCACAACAGTGGCAAACAACAGTGGAGACAAAACTAAGCCCTGATGGACACCCACTCTCACATGAAAACTCTCACAGATTGCCCTTCAAGTTTTAAATCTAACTAAAATATATTTTACAAATGCTTTGACTATAAACAAAATAAACAACTCAAGATTGAAATTTCTCTAGTTATTGTAGCCACAAGTACAGTTAGCACATTCAACTGTTGTTTAACATATTATATAGACTTAATGACTGCTCACAAGGGAAATTTCTTTTTTGTATTAAACAAACAATTTGTTACAAAAATGAGAGTGGAGATACAAATGCAGGCCTTTTCGTGAGAAAAATACACACATGCAGTTAATTGCACACGTGAACCAATTTGCACATGTGAATTTGAGACATGTCCAAATTAAAATCAATTTGCTTGGTCAGTATGACTGGCCTTCCGTATGAAAATTATTGTAAACCTTGGAGTTGAAAATGCACTACGTATATAACAATAGCCCTTTAACTGCCACTTGCAGCTTTTTGAGCAAGAACCACTTCACCAGTTCAATTGTTTTGACAAAAGATTGAATCTTAAATCCTTTTGTTTTTTTAATAAGTTAACTTAATATGGTGATGGGAAAAAATTTGTCGTTGAGTCACATAAATTATGGAAAATCTGAATGAGCACCTGAAGTATAGTATATTTTGCCCTTACTTTGATAAATATAATCTCCAGGTTGGTTTACAAGTGGTTCTACCTTATTCACAAAGTAACATATGTTCTGGGGATCGTAGGGTACATGGTGGTCATGTGCACTCTCCTTGGACTTTATGTGCTGTTCCTCATGCGACCAGAGACAGCAATGGAGTTTGGCATGGTGATTTTATTTTATGGTTTATATTATGGAGTCCTAGGCAGGGACTTTGCAGAGATTTGTGCAGATAAAATGGCTGCTAAAATGGGGGTAAGTCTTTGTAAATTATCTACTGTAAAATGTAGAAAAGATACATCCTGTTTGCAAAACTCTTGGACATCTACAACCACACTTGGAATTTGTGGAAAAATTGCAGAATTATGGAAAATTCTTTGATAAATCCTTCATTTCTTGGGACACCTTTGGAACTCCTGGATAGCACCAGGAAACCATCTAGAGTACCTAGATAACTCCTGGAAATTACCAGAAAAACTTCTAGAGTATTTAGACAACTCCTGGAAATCACAAGGAAAACTTCTAGAGTATCTAGACAACTCCTGGAATTCACCAGGAAAACTTCTAGAGTTTCTCTGACTAGTAGACAACTCCTGGAAAGCACCAGGAAAGCCTCTATAGTTCCTAGACAACTCCTGGAAATCACCAGGAAAACTTTCAGAGTTACTAGACAACTCCTGGAAAGCACCAAGAAAACTTCTATAGTTCCTAGACAAGTCCTGGAAATCGCCAGGAAAACTTCTAGAGCTCCTACACAACTGGAATATTGAAATTTTATCTAAGGCCCTGGAAATTTTCAAAAAGATAACATTTTTCTGTTTGTATGGATTCCTGGTCAAATTTTGTAAAGAATTAGTCTTCTGCTTTTATTATTTTTTAAAAATCTTTTGGAAGCCTAGCCCACTTACTGTGCCACCATGCTGGAACAGATGGTTTTCAATTGCATTTGTTGATGAGTGTGTGAGGCAAGTGCTAGGTAAATCCATATCCTCAAGGATTGAGAAGAGAGTCCATGTGATGCCACATGGTTGGTCCAGTGTAACATTGTTTTCCACATCTCGCAGTCAATTGTCAGGTTGAAGAGCAATGACTACATTGAACAGCTCTTTCTAATACCAGTCCTCACGCTGAAGCTGGATTTGCTCGAAGATCAGTCAGAAGGCAGAGGTGATGATGATGAATGCCCCAAACCCATACCATTCAAAGTGAATGGAGGAGATCTTTCTACAACTGAAGAACTTACCTACCTTGCCATAGAAATAAATTCGAGGCAAACACTTATAGGACTTTATGATCTAGGTCACAGATTCTGAACACACGCTAATTAAAATGACAACACATTGAGCAATAACTTTATTGTCTACAAATAGGATCAAAGGATATGGCAATCCGATCCACTGAAGAACACCATTCTTCCAGTCTACTTTGATTGACAATGTGTGTTGACACTTGACAGTGAGATAATCAGTGCTAAGTTCCTTTGAAGACTCTCTAGTACCAGTGTAGCTTAGCAGTATAGTGTAGCGTTATAGCGGTTTCAAAAAATCTGTGTTCCCTGAACGATTGTACAATATTTCAACAATCTGCACTCTAAGTTCGTAATTTTATGACCACGAGCAAAAAATATGCACATTCTCAGTCCCTATAAAATTACAGATTTATCAATAACACCTTGGTTACACTGTCAGACCTGATGGTGGAACAGGCAATGACATCAAGAATCATTCCATCAAGACCAGGAACTTTTCCAGAATGCTTGACAAGGTGTGAAAGTTGTCCCCATACATCACCAAGACCAAGCTAAGACTGTACCAGAGCTGCGTACTTTCCACCCTACTGTATGGCACAGAATGCTGGAGGATGATCAAAAGCAACCTCAACACACTGTCCGCCTTACTCACCAAGAACGTAAGAAGAACCGTATGTGTGTTCTGGCCTGAGACCATCTTCCACCAACATCTTCCACTTGCTGCAACCAAGAAAACATGGACACCATCGTTATGCAAAGGCGATGCAGTTGGATTGTGCATCTAATAAGAAGAGAATCGGACAAAATCTTGTGCACAGCACTCCACTGATCACCAGAGGGGAAGCGGAAGTGAGGGTGATCCAAGAACACCTGTTGTCGAACTGTGGAAGGAGAGCTCATCACTTTTCCATCACACCTAAGGGATGGCTCAGGAGCTTGCCCAGAACAGCCACGAGTTGTATTCCTTTGTTGTTGTCTGCATACCAGACGGCATACCGGGCATCAATAATTTAGATTGTGTTGCTGGAGAAGTGTTTAAAAAAGTTATGGACTTATGTTTACTTTTGTTTTAATTTAAACCCTATTAAGAACCAGAGCATAGATGTATGGAATTGAAACAAATGCCAATAGATTAAAGATCACAGATTTATCATGGTTACTTTCTAGTATTACTCCGGCAAAAGTGGCCTTCCAAGCAGGAGTCTGGAGACGAATATTTGTGCCGTGTGTGGACAGCAGCTAATTGTTAATTTAGCGGATGAAGATGAAGAGGATATGCCAGAGAAAACCTATAAATTAACTTGCGGGCATTTGTATCCTTACTAAAGCAGCAATTCTCCTCACGGGAGAATCCAGTTCGACGAAGTTAGTTTAAATAGAGTCCTGATTTCAGCCAGTTGTAATTACCAGGGCTGGGTTGTTTAAAAGCTGGTTAACATTAAACCTGGGTTAAGCAAATATTTAAGGAACAAATTCTTCTATAAGAAAATGTTAACGATTCTTGAGAGTACATTTTGGTTTTTCAAAGGATAAAGGTTGTTAGTCTCAAATTACAGTTGAAATCCTTTCGTGTAAGGTTGGAAACAAGACCATGGGTTAGACATTTAACCCTGGGTTAGTGTTAATCGACTTTTGAACAACTGGACCCTGATGTATAGTAAGAAACAAGACCATTGGTTGAACATTTAACCCTGGGTTAGTGCTAATCAGCTTTTGAACAACTGGGCCCTGATGTATAGTAGGAAACAAGACCATGGGTTAAACATTTAAGCCTGGGTTAGTGCTAATCAGCTTTTGAACAACTGGACCCTGATGTATAGTAGGAAACAAGACCGTGGGTTAAACAGGAATTTTAACCTTTGGTTAGTGCTAATCAGTTTTTGAACAACTTGCAAAGAAGATATCAAGGGAGTTTCACTTTGTTAAAAGGCATTTAACCCAATGTATCACTTTCATGGTAGGAAACCTAGCTTTTAGAACTGTTTATTAAGCAAAGTTAAATCCCTCAAAAGCACTGAATTGTCATTGGCTAATGTTCAAGGTTTTACAAAATTATAGCATTAACAGCAATCAGGAAAAATACATAATGCAAGTTTTCGAGGTTGGGAAAGATTGGCTTTTACTTCGTGTAGAGGGCACAGATCTTTGAACCAATCAAAAGAAAGATAAAGCTTACCCCAACCCCATTTCAGCCAATCACAAACCTTGTTTAATTCTGTGTCCTCTACACGAAGTAATACCCAAAAGATTACCCTAAACAAATGATTTTGCTATATTTTTTTTTCCAACAAAGTTTAAAATCTTATGTTCGTCACAGTAACTGATAACTTGACCTTAAATCTTTTTCAGCAAAAACAATAAACAACTTGGTTGTCCTTAAATGAATGCTTAATTAGCAACTGCCATTTTTTCATGCTCCAGTAACCACCTTTTAGTTTTTGATCCATTTAATGAGCTATAGTTACCAAGTTTCCCGCTACTGGTAATGACGCGGTGGCATGGGACTATGATTGACACGGGGTTGGTCTTCATTGCCATCCCAGCAGCCCTTGCAGCTTTAGGATTTCCCGCCAACTTTGCAAGATCGCCATAACTGATAGTTGAGCCAGGTCCTACTTTCTCAGTCAACACTTTCCAGACTTTGCGACGAAAATGATTCTTGGCATATCTATCGGTGTTTATTTTTGGCCTCTTTATTTGAGCTACTTTAGATGGATCCTTGAAGTATGCTTCCAGCCATTTTGTAGCGTTGTTTAGGTGAACATCTGCAGCATTCTCTTCGTTTTTACCACATTCAGTTACAGATGGAATTTGATCAAGTTTACTCTCATCTTCTGCTACTAATATCACTGAAACTATTCCACTACAATCTGCGGTAACTTTGTAAACACCAATTGGTGATCGAACAAATCGTACTTTCTCCGCCATGGACAAATACTCCAAAAGGAGATGATCGAGAGGGGACTGGAATCGAATTCTCTTCCAAACAAACACTCGGGACCGGGAAAGAACGTTTGGCGACACCTTTGCTTTAGCGGGGAATATGTGAATAAAAATTGACCATGGCGGACTGTAATTAGTCTGTTTTTTTAAAAAGTGTTGAAGAGGTGAATAAGGCACTTAAAACTTATGAATACGAGACTGCACAAAATTTACTATTTGCAAGAAAGATAAGGGGCCATTTAAAAATTATGTAACGCCCGAGGGAGTGGGGGGAAGGAGGTGTTGCACCCAGTGTTACACAGTGTTACATAGGGGAGAGGGGGTGTCTTCTCAAGCGTTACATAAAATGTGTATATGTTGAATTTCAATGAAATAACAAACACAATCTTTATTTTTAAAACCCTTTCACTTAACACTAAAATTGTTACAAACATTTCTTATCAAATGTTTCATGTTTAATTTCATAGTCATACAAGCATATATGATATTTGATAAGCACCACTGAAATAGTATAAAACAACAGTGATATCACATGGGCGGTGGAAGCGGGAAGTTTTCAACAACCTTCATATGGATAAATTCTCAAACTCAAGAGTCTTACTGCTGTTTTGCCTCA
>JAOBAY020068044.1:0-12055 GCA_025331085.2 Zoanthus sociatus | reverse complement strand
GTATAATTGTGTGGAAAAATAGAATAACTTGAAATATCAGGACACAGCTTAGATTCTGTTCCAAGGACAAAGTCGGGATCATGTAAATCCAAAAGAGCTTGAAATTTTGTAATATGATCAGTTCCTTTCAGGCCATTACAATTCAAAATCATACCAGTGATTTTATTCTTCTGTCTTGTTTTTGTTGAATTTAGACCAGGTTTACTGCATTCATGAGATATATTGGTAGATGTTACTGGTGACTCTTGTTGCAATGATTCCAGCGATGAAAGTGAATTATGCAGATCCAGAGATGTTTCAAATAGTGAATTAGAAAAACTCGGTAATCCACAAGATACACATAACCAAGTACAAGATGAATTTGCAAGAAGGTAATACGAGTCATCTCCAACGGCGCAGCATTTTGTGTGATACCATAAATTACAGTGATCACATTGGATCCCCTTTTGATTTTTCTTCACGGGTTTATTGCATGAACCACAAGGAAATTTCCAATTGGGTCCTGGGTTAGGCTGGATATCACCACCAAGGAGCAATAAGGATAGCAACAATCTTTTAAATACTCTTGAACTTGTCGATATACTCGATTTTTTCGTAAATCTGTCGTAGCTATAAAACGCTTCAAGGCCGGTTAGAAAAGGTTCTGAACTCGCCAGAACGGAATTTAAACCATAACCTTTAATTCCTCTAGCAATATTTGGAGTGTAGGACAATTTTGGTTTAATAAGACTGCAAGAACGACTATTGAGAACAGAGCTAAAAAATTAGCAGCCATCTTGGTTGACCGCTGACTGCTGACCCTAATAATAAAGGTTAGGTCTCTGCCTGATAAAAAGCACCATCACTCTCCCGTTGCCACTGCATGAATTCCTTCACAACATTATTTATTCGTGTCCTAATCATTTCATTAATTGTTCTTTTTCTTTTTTTGTTGGATATGGGCTTCTTTCCTAGTCACAAAAAACAACAAGAATTTCAGTTACTATCGTTTTGCGTTAAAAAGAGATGTACGGTGAAAACGTCTGAAAAGTTCGAAAAATATCAATTTGTTTGAACAAGCAGGTTACATGACGCTGTAACACTATCTACAATTGTTCAAATTTGTAAGCATTGTTACGAAAAACGACTAACCTTCAAAAACTGTGTTATTGCTTTCCTCAATTTCAACTGCTTCATCCTCTTGGCCATTTCCATCGACAAAATCGGCTTCGTCTTGCTTCTGCTGTTGTTCTCTTTCATCTTCCCGGTGTGCTGTTCGCTTTCTTTTGCTTTAATGTTTTGCGGCGAGTTCATGATTACAGCTGGTTTAGTACAAAGTTTCTTGCCCAGAATATTGTACAACGGAGGCCTTGGTGAATGTTTTTAATAAGTTGCCTCACGGCATCACTAGCACTCCAAAACACTGTGGAAACCTAACTTCAAAAGTGATAAGAAAGGCAATAAATGTTTTAAAATGAACACAACAAAACTAGTAGCTATTAATTTCGGTTTCTAACTTGAATGAATATCAAACTTTTTTTCTAAATTGTTATTCCGCTGCATAAAACAGACTTTACGCAAAGCATACAAGTCATAATCGTCTTCTTAGTTACGAATGTTAAGCTTGTTTTCAATGACTGATTAATTTATGTTTAACATTGATTTTTAAAATTACCAGAAGATAAAAAGTTACAATTTAGTCTTGTGCGTATGTCATCTTTTGTTCATAGCTTGTGCTAAAAGTTAATATCCGGTGAAGCCAAAAGGGGGCATTTTAATCATGCGGTGGGCTTTTGGGAGAACGCCATGACATTTAAAAGCTTGTTTTTCAAAACATGTTTAAAATCTTTGTAATACTCTAGGCTCCAATTGGGGAGTTTTTCACCAATTGACTTGAAATTTGGCAGTTTTAAAGCTACATAAATTCAAGACCGTGTCAGCTTTTTTTGAAATTTTATAAACTTTTCAAATTATCGTAATAAAACTCCGCAGCTTTAATTTTTCAATCTCTTGCAAGGTAGAAAAAGCCAGAATTGTATCCATGCAACTCAAAATGTTTTTTTTGTACCTGGGAAAAATATTTTTGTGTTGGACAATATTGCAATTTGCCTCTAACACTAAAATCACCGGTATAGTTAAAAACGATGGCTGTATAAATTGGGCAAAGTCCCTCAACTGTAAACTGACTGCTCAAGTTAGCTCAAATGTAAAATTGATAGCAGTTTAAGCAAGAAGTTGAATGTAAATCCAGTAAGTAAGTCGTTTTATCCCTAAGATTGAACCATTCTTTTGAACGAGAGATTCTTTTCTCAAACAACTGAACAAGTCGTTCGCACGAGTGTGTCAGATTTTGAAACGAGTTCGCAAGTTGTTGACACCAGTGGGTTCATTCTTTAAATGACTGAACAAGTGGTTTGCATGAGTAGTTTCATTTTTTAAACGACTGTGCAAGTTGTTCACACGAGTGGGTCCAAATTTTAAATTGCTGTGCAAGTCGTTCGCACAAGTGAGTCTAATTTTAAAACGACTTACAAACGGCCTGCACACGAGTTTCCGTGCAAAAACGGAAAGTCGTTAATGTTTGTTTTCCCGTGGAAGGTCACATATTGTAAAAGGAATAAAAACAATTGTATAATATTAAGACATTTTGGGAAAAAATGATGTTATCTCAGTAACTATAAATAGTAACGGAGGTTACTAAAAGGATGCCATGCCTCGTTAAATCACAACTATCAATATAATCTTATACACTTGTCTTCATGTTTTTGAAATTATCTGATAAATCAAAAAATAATACATTCACTTGACTGAAAATAATGATTCAAAATAATTATTGCTATATATGCATGATAAGCGTGACTGTCTTTCATCAGTCTCTGAATACTTAAAACCTAACAATAACAACTTATTGTCAATTTACTTAACATGATGATTTTCAATAGTAACATATTTTGATAATGGAGGTTACTATTTTGGTCAGGGCAATTCTAGGCAATTTTCTTCTAATGCGGCCTAATTTTCAAAAGCCTTGTGAAGGTTTTCTATCATGTTTAGCGTATTTTTGTCGAATAACAAAAACTTTTGGCTTCTACCACAAGAAACCGGTGGCTGGATTACTGCTAAGATGTTTTGCTGTGGTATCCACAGCTCATCTGGATAACGTGGCCACTTGAACCTGCACTTTTCTGGTCTGATTGCAGCAGCCTCAAGAAAGATATTTTCACTGTGTTACCCACAGCGTTTGTTTGAAGTACCTTTCCCAAGTACCACTTAGCTGCTACCCAATCATCCACGTTTGCTGTTATTTGGTTGTTGGCTGCTCTTGCGAGCTGACTCGTGAAACATTGCTTCCTCCAGCCACAGTCGGAATCAGTGTGGAATTTTCCGTTGTGGTAACACCTTTGACAGAATCATGTGTCTCGCACACAAATTACCCCAAGGCCATTAGATATGACTGCGTGAAGCTCCATTGTACCAATAATCAGCGAGAGCTCACCAAATGCTGTGACATAAGTTTTTGCTTTCTCGTAATCATCTTGCGATACATATTTGTAACTAATGCTACTAGTGCTTTGGTATTTCTCTGCCCAAGCAAATAAGTCTTCCGCATCTTCAATCTTTACCTTTTCCTGTCCAACTGCTTCATCTGCCATTCGTTTTGCTGTCCCACCTATTCCATCGCAGGGTCCTTTCATATGACCTGCCTCGAAATAGTTCCAAAAAGCACCAACCCCAAATTCCTCGTCATGCTTGGTCACGACATAAAATATGTTTTTATTTCAATACTGTGACATTGGGCTGTCGGTGAAGTAGTGGATGTGTTTAAGGTTGGGAAGCAAGATTTTCACTTCAGGTATGAGCTTTTGAAGAAATGCATAAACAGCGGACCTTTTGTGATCTAGCACACTTGATACTACATACATTATACTTTGATGTGTGAGTTTGCCCCTCGCTTATATGATTGCATGGTCTGCAGGAAGATTATTTTTCAGGAAACGCATCTGATCATACTGAACTTTCACCCTGTTTGCATGCCTTTCAAACTCTGTAACAGCCTTCCTTCACAGTTCTGCAAACTTGACTTTGTCTAGTTCCCCTCAACTATTTTCATTTTCTTTTTTCCCTCTGCCTCGATCTTTTTCCATCTACTGTTCCTTCAGCCTTTGTCTTTAGGAACGAGTCTGGGCTGACAATATCTACTTCAGTAGCTTTAATAGCACGTTACAGGAGGGCCATCTTTTGATGTTTCTGACAAAGGCAGGTAAGCCGCGTGAGACTGTTTTGGTTTTTTTTACTTTTCTAGCAACCAATTTTTTTTTGCTCTATACGCCTTTTGGATTTTGGCACGAGTTTTGGGAGCCATGAGAAGTACATTTATCATTTGCTAAACTGAAAATAATCACATCCGCATAATAAATCGATATATCCTTTAATAAAGGCAAAAAATCCATTCAGCAAAGCCAAAGATTTCAGGATACTATACACAATTATACTTAAATAATAAATTCTATCAACTAAGGCATGGTAAAAAAAAATATAAATTGCATAAAATGATGTGAAAGCTTTTAAGTCACCTCCTTTACTTTTTGCGTTACTATCACTGTGACCATTTCAAAATTCGAATAATGTAATACGACCAAGTCTCAGTTTGTCATTGCAGATATTTTGATTTCTAAATTGTTTTTAGTTTTCTTTCCTCAAATGTGCTGAGGCTCTGAAAGAACTGGCTTAATTTGTAGTTTCGGGGTGAGATTTTGAAATATACTATCCATGTGGCAATCGCTGGAGCAAGAATAACAATTTAGCAATCGGACAAGGACAAGTCGGTACTATGTATTGTATGTCTTGCGTCAACAAAACTAGAGTTGAATTTTAAGTTTACATAATAGTGCTATTAGTGACATCAAATATTACATGTGTAAATTGATAGGGGAGTTTTTAAAGACCAGAAGTTAGTTTGCTAACCTTCGTTACTTTCTAAGTTACGTTGTTTATAAACTCAGAGGCTATGTCTTTTCCATCAAAAGGCTTAGAAACGCATTTGTATTCATCCACCCCATTAATTCTTTCTTACAAATAAGACTTTGGGCTTTCAGTTGCGCTAAATTGCATTTAGTCATGACTAATTCTTAACTTTTCGGGAGACTGAACCTAGCCTACTGTGACGTCTACTAAGGAACCGCGTTTCTTCATGATACAAGAGAATCGGGCGTCGCTGTGAATTAGAAAGTTAGTTTTATAAAGAAACAATGATTTTTCGGATCAATGTGCTAACAAGAATAAATCAATATCAAAATATATAATTCATGGTCTTTATAAACTATTGCAAAACAAGATCTTGTCCATTTATTTATAAACCAATAATTTACAAGAGAAGCATCCATTTCTATTTTAACCCAAGAGAAGATATACTTTATTTTTATTCTATGTCCAGAAGGATAGAATATATTAACATTTTAATAATTAAAAAAGTGAGGCAAAAGGCACTCAACTTTGTTTTACATGTATTGAAAGATATTCTAAATGTAACAACCTAAACAGTGACTTTATGATCCTCGTGTAAATCAAAGCCAGTGTATCTTTCTTCTGTTTCCACAACCGGAAATTCATCATGTATTGAAACATAAGCACACACTCCAACAAAACCATACACAAGGCGTGAAAATTCTCTATATGCAATACTCCTCAAGAATCTAAAATGAAGAAAAATTATATTAAATACAAAAACGGATAGCGTACGGCGATATTTATGTCAACTATCGAGCACTATGAGATAGCCAGTGCTAGAAAACAACTATACCTAACATGCAATGATCTAGTGTTAGACAATTTGTTATAAAAACTATTACTTCGAAGTCTAGTTGAACACCTTCACTGCCAACGTATGGTGATACAGAAAGTATTCATTAAACTAAATATAATTGACTAGTGTACAGTAGTTTGAGACACGATAAAAATAGTGTTACTTGCATAAATTTTTGCCGCTACGAACTATACGATTGACTGTGTGAGGTATCCACAGTTTTACATACCTTTCTTCGGACCCTGTCTGGAGGTATCTTTGCCTGTTTTTCGTTTTGAGCAGGAAGGCAGCCATCCAGCCCTCAGACTCCATTTCTGAAGACAAACTGTCCGAACATGGATGTTGCATAACACAAACCAGTGGCCAAAGAAACGATGAAATTGCGAAGGATTTGTTGCTCAGAGCTGATTACGTACCAATTGCTCACTTGTAATACACCAGCAAGCCACTTTTTACTGAAGTTCTGTGGCTTTTTTGGTTCACAATGTACTCTGTCACCCTTCCTGAAATCGCTATAGGCTCATCTTGATATACTCCCTTGTTAACATCGTCTTAAATTACAGTTGGGTCATTTTTTGGTTTCTTTTGTCGCTGGTAGCCGACTCTTCAAAGTCGTTGTGAAAGTCCGAACAATCTCCTTCAAAATTTAACTGGGAAGAACTTTCATAGGTTTCACTTCCAAAATCACATCTTCATTCAGAAGCTGTAATTTTCTGGGAGAATTTGAAAGTTTTTTCTTTGAGTGGAAAATTTGTAGCCACTGTAGCTTTCAGGAGATTGCTAAATGATCTTCCTTAGTGTGGGTCACTCGACCCAGGTCCCGCCTTGATTGCATGTTACTCCAAATTCTCGAAAAACGTAAAACCTCAAAATTGTTTTAAAAATCAGAAATTTAACCAATCCGTAAATTTTTTTCTGCATGATGTTTTTAAAGTTATGTAAAATTTAAAAAACTAATATGTAAAAAAGGGTTCATTTGCACTTTAAAAGAATAGTTTAAATCGCACTCTCGTGACTGGTATGAAATTAACAATTTAGAAAACAACTAACAGTCATCTTTAATATTCTTCTGCTTCAGTTCTTTTGAGGATGTTTCTGGTTGTTGACGAAATAAATCAATCTTGTTCCTCTTTATTGGATGTTAAAATTTACAGTCTTGTTCCTCTTCAAGACCTTTTAGAAACTCGTCAAAACTTGCTCTACCTCTCTAATAGTGTTCAGCAACCAAGGCTGCAGCACTAGCATGAGCTACACTTTTGGTGTCCAGGGTAAGAAGTTCACCAGTCTCCTCCATAAATGGATCTCCCATCTCCCTCATAACAGAGTGAAGCTTCTGTACTCTTTTTATGAACGTTTTCTGGGCATGTTCGTTCTGCTCATGGTGCTGAACCTCTTCGTTGGCGTCTTTCGCCCCACACAATGTTTCATATTGTCCTACCAGAAAGCTGACCTCTGGATCTGCTACCATCAATATTCTCACTGCAGACGGATCCTCTGTTACTCCTACTGCACCACCGTCATCTTTGATCACAGCATTGGATTGCTCATGCGTCTGATCTACTGCCAAAGCAGAGAATGTACGACTTGATTTGTGAACCACAAATTTTTCTTTTCTGAATTCAACTGCCATTCGAGGGTGCATTTCCGTTCCATAAAGAGTTGGTGGAGATTTGAGATCTTCATCTTTATCAATCTGACCGAGACAACATTTACTCCAGTCTGTCTCTAAGTTTAATGACAATGGTCTCACATCTGCCATTTTTAAAAAACTAAAGGTCATAGGTGTATCAATATCACATCCTGTCTATTCAGGTGTGGCTACCTTACTAATACTACTTTACTACATTTATAAATGGTCAACAAATAACAGGGGCTCATAAGGTAGCATATGGGACACTTTACATTACAAAAATAATAAAGCTAATGTTAGACCCCATACTGAGTTTCTCAGCAGTGACTTCACCAGAGTGTCCTGGTTATGCTTTTATTAAATAAATATCTCTTAAAGATTAAAACAGTACAAAATATTCTTTCATTAATAAATAAGCAATGTGCAATACAAGTTATTCGATACTGAACACTTACACTATATTTTCGGGAGCCATTTTGATACACTTAGTATGTGAAATGAGCAAGAGGGCAGGAAGATGGCCACAAGGCTATCCTCGTGCCAACTGTAAGAGGGGGGCTCAAATCCAAAAGCGGCTGAAAGGCTACTCATGGAAAAGAGACCCCCAGTGTAAATGGAAGAGAAGAGTGAAAAACGAGAGTGGTTAGGTCGGTTAAAGAAACTAACCCAACACACAACTCGCAGCCCGAGGTGCAGCGTGGGTGGCAAAGTGCACTCAAGTCAGACTAGAGAAGGATATCAGTTGAAGGATACAAACACAGTTACGATTTTTAGTTGGATCTAAGCTTCACTTTTGGGCGCCCCTCCCGCGAAGGAGCGGAACCCTCTGGAGGAGAGTTTGAACACGACTGGTTTCTTTTTCTGTGGGTCATGGTTGTGAATTCAGCATCATCCATTTTATCATCAGAATCTGTAGAGTCGACTGGCAAAGCTTTCTTCGGAGCAGGTGGTAGAGGTGGTGCTGGAAGAAGGGCAGGTGATGGAACTGTGCTCTTTCTTTCCACTGATCGAACAGCAGCCCTTAAAAGGGCACTTGTCAGTGCGATGGTCTCTTCTTGTGCAAATGCAGCACTGCCGAGGCTGGCCTTGGTAAGAAATACCGGCCTGGAAGGGTCTGAAACGGACCAAGGCTGGGATGTTGTGAGTCAGAGACAGCAATAGATTGATGACCCCCGTGTATACATGGGGGTGTGCATGGTAGATTTCTTTGTGGAGGGCTAAGACCTTTCCAAAGGTGGAGAATTCCTCCTTTATAGCTGTATCCAGCACCTCAGCTGGGAGGTGCGTTACTGTGATGCGAGAGGTGCATTTTTCTGCCTCGTATACAGGGAGGAAAAGCCCGGCATGAGACATACCCCTGAGTAAAAGTTTGGTTTTCTTGGATGAAAACCAGTCTTTGAAAGTGACCCAGTAACTATGCCCGAAACACAGTTACACAGAACAAACAGAGGTGGGTTTGACAATTTTGAACAGCAATGACATAAAGCTCTGGCGGAGAAACACGGGGGAAAAAAAATTTGAACTGTTTGAGTCACAATTATTTCAGACGATAAAAAAGTAAGTCTTGGTTGACCCATGTTCAACAAGAAACTTTCCTTAATACCGATGCATTGGTCCTGCAAGTTTTATTTCATTTTTGTCAACACTCGCATAGTTTGCAAACATGGCAAGTTTGGGATAAACATCTATAATTTGAGACAAACGTATAGCAATAGTCAGTCTAGATAATTCTACAGTGTATATGTTGTGGTTTAAATTTGCTCTTTAGCTTGAAATTTTCAAAGCAGTTTTAAATTTTGAAACTAGTTGTAAATTTTCAAACTAGCTGAAAATGTTCAAACCGGTTCAATTTTTACATATTGGGATTTTATGAACAGTATTATAAAAGGATTTTATTTTAATTTGAGAGCTTAGAAGAACTACTGGGAAATTCCTTCCTCATATATCCCACCCACTTCCCCACTCACCCACCCATTACTACTTTCTACTTACCCCTTCTTTTTCTTTTATTTTTTTATTATTTTTTTCTCTTTTTATTTTGTTCTTGTTCTTACCATCTTACACATAGACACTTTTTTCATTTTTTTTTTTAATTTGGAACACACCAAGGTTTGAACTACTGACTTTCGGATTTGTTTGGACCTGTAGTCGTACTTCATCTCCACTTGACCTGGTAATGAACCATTGCTAGCATAACAGTTTTTGTAGATATCACTAGTATATGAGACAGATTGGGAAGAATAAACTGGTTTGAAAAAATCAAACTAGTTTGAAAAAAAACAAACGGGTTTGAAAAAAGCAAACTGGTCCAATATATACGTAGGAAATATCAAACCAGTTTGAAAAAATGAATTGGTTTGAAAAAACAAAACTGGTTTTAAAAAAAGAATCTGGTTTGAAAAAAATTAACTGGTTTAAAAAAAATCTGAACCAAAAAAAATTTTAACCACAACATATGCATAGTTTGCACATACAGGTATATATTAAAATATTAAGTTTAGAACACTTACAATAAAAAAAACATTGAGAAACCATTACCAGGATTTGTTAATAAATCAAAGGTATCTTGCTGATGCTCATGGATCCTGAGTGACTTAATTCATTTGCTTGGCTTCTTTTCTTCTTTTATTGTTCTTCTCTTGATACTGGTTTTAATTGGTTGCGTGAAGTATAGTTGTTTGAAATGTATTTGAAAATTTTTATCTGCAACTTTTTAAACGCAATTAAATTCGTTATTTCAATTATTTGCTTAATTGCTTTAAAATTACCTACCATCTTCCTCTGCGACACAAATAAGAGAGGCTCCTGCCAGCTTCTGGGAGCCATGGAAGACATAAACTTGTTTGCATTAAAATGGGGAAAACAAACGGTTGTTTTGAAGCATTACAGAACTCTGAATATGTGCACATTAATAACAGGGTTTGGTATTGGAAGTGGTATTGGAGGGTGTTTACCTGAAAATAATAATAAAAAACAACCGGTAGTAGATGTAAGAAGGTTGGTGTAAGAGAATTAAAAACAAAATTCAGGAACATACTGTAGTCCTAATTTACACGTTGGATGATCTACATATGATCTACATATTAGATTCTTCGGTTTTTACCAATTGAATTTAAGTTTTGCCTCACTTTGGTCATTCAAGTTCATCAGTGAAAATGGCAATAGCTAAGACTCGATAAGATTAAGTAAATAATGCTCATTTTGAAATTGTTAACATGACAGAACATCAAAGGTGTAAGGCTATTGCATTTGGCATTGTCACCACCTTTCAGAGTCTGTAGGCTTGTTACAAAAAATTACAATGCATTTTCCATGAAAAGTTATTTTCTCACACCAGTTGCAATTCACCATCATAAAGGGCATTTTTCGGGCAACTAAAAAGGATGTTGCAAAATTAGGGCCTTTGAGGGGAAATAAAAACATGTCTAGGGCCACTTTACAAGTACTAATACTAGTGCAATTATTTTTCAGGTGGGCAAGAGTTGGTTTAATTCTTGTCGCTGTATCAGTTGAGGGAGTACTGGCTTTCAACTTCCGAGATCAGGCTTTTTAAACTACAAAAATTTGAAAATTTCAGATTAAAACGTTATTACTAACATGCATATGATGACTTAGAATTGTATATTCCCATTGACAAGCAGAGCATGCATTAACTGGCTAATAATAATAATAATAATAATAATATAGTCTTTTAAATCACAGCACAAAGCTGGAAGTTCTTTGAATGTGGCATCGAGCTACTTCCAGCAGCCTTGAGTGCCCTTCAACTTTTCGTCATGCATAGCTTTAAGTGTTCAAAACTTTTCGCAGCATTCTAGCAGATCCCAGTAGACACGCTTTCTGTAATAACACTATGTCAGAGGCCATATCAAGTTCTTTCCGCCATTTCCATATATCGTTTGGGAGAGTTCCAAGTGCTCCGATGACCACTGGTACAATCTTGACTTCTCTACACTTTCAAAGCCTCTGCATTTCTCTCTTCAAATCCTGGTACTTCTCAATCTTTTCCTTGGTTTTAACTCCCACTCTCGTGTCAAATGGACAAGCCACGTCAATGATTCTTGTCCAGTACTACAATGTCTTGTTTATTGGCCTCGACTCGATGGTCTGTTTGTATGGAAAAGTCCCAGAGCATCTTGTACCTTTAAGACTCTAGTACTCTCTCAGGTGTGTGGTTGTACCACTTGTCGTTCTTTTCAAAGCCAAGCCTTTCGCACAGACGCCAGTGTATCACTTGGGTGACTTTATCATGTCTCCACTTCTTACAACATGTGCAACGGTTTCTTCTTGCTGTCCACACCTTCTGCAGTTCGCTGCGTTATCTTGCTTGTCGATTTTGTTCTTAATGCTGTTTGTTCTAAGTGCTTGGTCCTGGGCTCCGGTTGTAAGGTCTTCTGTCTCTTTCTTCAGTCTTCCTGTTCTCAACCAATCCCAGGTTCTCTCAATAATAATATTATTAATATTCTCTCAATAATTTTAGTAAAAACAATCATCTTTATTAATGAACATTGAACATTGTAAAATATCTCAAATTTTTCATGGTAGTAGAATAATAATATATTACTATATTATTATTATAATTATTATATTATTAATATAATATTATTTTTATTATTATTAAAATCTATGAAAAAATTATCTGC
>JAOBAY020068034.1:0-12056 GCA_025331085.2 Zoanthus sociatus | reverse complement strand
TTAAACATTAACCTCTGGCGAGGAAGAATGGGCAACCACTTCCTTCGCAATTAATGTTAGTTAAATAAAGTATTTGTTTATTGTTTTTTTGCTACACTTCCGCTTTCCGGCTTGCCTATTAGGGTAGCTGCTATTAATATTTTAACCGTATACTATTAAATTTCAGTTTCGCGGTTGGTGTATATATGAGTGAGTGGAAAACTTAAAATAATGTCCACCCACAAGACATTTGCATACATAAAGGAAATTTTAAGAACATTTTCATAATAATTGAGAACATTTTTCGGCCTTATATTTAAATTATTACACTTTGAAATAATAATTTAGTTTCTGGCATATAAAATTTAGTCGTTTTGTGTTTTTAAAAGGAGTTTAAATCAGCGGGGGTTTTATTCAAGCTATGGCATAGGGGGTCTTAAATAATTTGAACACAGGGTTTAACATCAAGTTGAATTTTAATAAGAATTTTACCTCAGGAACTCTAGTTATAGAAAATGTGAGCGCACTGTTTTCAATTTCTGCTTTATATTTAAGTTTAGTATTTACCAAAGCATTCGGTATCCAAAAACATTAGTTGATTTTGTGGGAGGCGGAAGTCAAAAAGGCAGGAAACGCGCGTGCTAAAAATAGAAAAAAAGATTTACATTTCTTTTGAAAATAAAGTGTGTTTTATCCTATTAGTTTGGTAAATACTAAAACAACCATCCTCCTCAGCGCTGGATATATATCCACCACTATTCACCTCCCTTTGGGAGATAGTTGTTTTAAAATTATATACACGTTTGTTATATAAAAGATATTCTTACCACGTTTTTGAGCTTTGTCTGAGTTTCTTTCACACGTTGTTTCAAAACACAGACTTGTCTATAGTTGAACCTGTTATTTAGACAACTCAGAGTTCTAATGCTCTGAAGAAGACCTAATGCGGCATTTGTTAGCTTTATACGCTATTCACTGCGATGATCAAACATTTTGACATATACTGATATAGAGTTGCTAGTGATTACAATGTTTTGTTAAGTTATTTATATCTGAAAGCATAAAAAATATATATAATGTACAGCAAAATAATGCGTTTATGTTTCCCTTTTAAATGTGCAGTTCAAGCATCTGGTGCCAGCGATGCATTAGAACCCTGCAGATGGACAATCTTTCTGCTTCTCTCAAATTCGGTGGTTGAATATTCCCTTCTTCTGATTTGACTTGACACATGCCGCTTGAAATGCATGTTTAAAAGTGCTTTTTCAACTTTTACTAAAGAGAATTTGATTGGCTTACAGGGTTCTAATGTATTAGTCGACCACAGAGAGTAGAGCAAATGGTTTTTGAAACAACTGTTTAACTTCGGCTCTTGTTTAATTTCACTCGTTTAGCAGGTTTTTCATATTGTTATAGTCGGCGCATCGGCAAAAAGTCTAGGTTAACAGTAGTATTTACTCTATTATCTTTTTTATGAAATTAGTGCAGCGTGAAGCATATTTTTAATCTAAATAATTATTTCCTAAATATTCACGTTTCTCTATATACATATGCCATTTTGAAAAACAGATATTTTTAAAATAGAATGTCGGGTTGAAATGCTCAAAGAAATGATAACAAACTAAAGCCTAGCTGTGTGTTTTTGGAAGTTTCTGTTTGATACATCTAACAAACTATAACGAAACAAAGTAAGAACAAATTATATTTATAGTTAGCTTAGTTGTTGACTTTTCACACGCGCCTTCTCTTTGATAAATTTTGGTTACGGGAGTCTTAAGATATGCTACAAGTTCTTTCTTTTTAAAAATTTAAGGCTTTTCATTGAAACCAAGTTAACTAAATGAGACTTTTGGTGGTTGCGGTAATGTTTTGTCTGGTTTCACAGACGAAATAGTGTTGTTCTTAATAGTTGGTCGAACGTTTTTCTTGGATATCCATTCTCTTTTTTGTTTCACTTCATAAAAATAACTGCATTAGCGCACACCCGGAAATAGTAGAATTTACAGTTACGGATAATGCAGTTTACAACTCTTTGTTGCCAAGTGTTTTATCTTTCAACTGCCTCCCTTGGTACAAAGATGTTTCTATCTTGCGAATAAAAAATATTCACATTTAAAAATTGCAAACCGAGTTCATTTTCAAACCTGTACTAGTTTTAAATCTCTTGACGTTCTCGGCAGTTGCTCGAATGGTTTTTGTTTAGCAACAGTACGATAAAGTATGAGCTATGTTTTGGTATTGTTTTTTGAGTTCACGTGTTTGTGGCGGTAAGTAATATTCGTAACTACATACTTTGAAAAAAAAATTAAATCCTAGTAAGTTTGAAAGCAATAGATATGAATTTAATTTGGTTTTTATATTATTCAGGAAAAGTTGGATTAAATTGATGTTACCTTTCTTCAAAACCGACAAAAGTAAACAGTATATATGCGTTATTCGCCCGTGCTTGCCCGCTTCACGTGGAATTAGCGAACAAGGCCGCTATTCTCGCTGAATCTGTATTCGTAAAGTCAATTAGAAAATGACAAAATAAAGAGCAAGGCCAAGTTTGACTTGTCTTCTACAGCAAACATGTTGAAGTCATCTGAAATTAAATTTTCTGATGCAGGAAAAAGAGGCTTCTTTTTCGCGCGACGTCTGCTTCCAAATAAGGATTTGGTTTTTATTGTTTTTCAATTGTTATATTTGACAATTTGAAAGACACACAAGTAAACTTGGAGTCATTATGTTAATTAGTAGAGCCAGCTGGCTATAATGGAAGCTTGAGAGAATTCTGCTTCTGATGTTGCAGTTTTTAACTTTTGTACTTTTCTAAACCTAGCCTAATTTTCAAACAAAATATTTAATTCTTTTAAAGAACTTTTGCTGATTTTACAAGAAGTCTTCAACACCCTTTTTCTGAATATAAAAAAGAATTTGCATCTATCAAATTCTTGTACCCGCTCATCATGTTACTTGGTTTGTAACTCAAGAAATGAATATTTTTTATGTTTGATTCGTTATAGTTGGGAAACTATCTGTGTGAGCCTAGAGGACTGGGATAATATTTTAAGGTAAGAATTTAGCTTTGTACAATTTGGCATTTGGCATTTACTTTGTGGTTCTCAGCAAACGTCATTCGTCATTTAGAAAATAAAGTGACATGAATTGGCACGATGTTCGTGGTAAAGTTGTGTAACAACGAGTGGAGTGGAGTAAATCTACATTTTGTATCATTAGACTCCGTTTTCTTTAGCAATGGCGCCTTTTTTCTTGTTGGAATCGAATGTTTCTCAACCAATGATTCGCAGTAGTAAATGCTGTTATTTAAGTCAATGCCGCCACATTCTTAGTTGAAGAATACATTTAGTCCTGACAGGTATAAAATGCTGTATTACCACTGCGCCATGCATATTAATTCTTATTCACCGTTTTCCTAATAAAAATTTATAGGAATAGGAAATAAATAATTAAAGTATTTATTAACTTTTTCACTTCATGTTTTTATAATTATTTTATTGATTCGTACTTTTGTATTACACTGTTCGAAGTAAAGCGTTAGAGAGCAATTGGATTATCACGTGTTACTAAAGCAACATTTTTTGACAGTAGTTGTACGGCTTGCTGACCGCATTGTCGCTGTTGTTCGTTTGCATAATGTGTTATTACATAAGTAAGCAAATTAAACCGACTTTTAAAAAAAATTCTATGTAGACTCATTTGCTTCACGCTAAATTTGTTGGCAAGCAGCGATGTTAAATTAATTTTTCTATTTTGTTATTTGTTGCTTAAAAGTCTCTTTTTATATAAATGTTGTACTAAAAATATAACAACACTTGTTGTTTCTTAAAGTCTGAGTATTTTGTGTTACTATGTTGTTGTTCCTTTAAATTTTAATTTTTTTGTAATTAGTTGTAACTTATTGATTTCTTGGTTTTTTTTAGTGTTCTTCCTTTTTAGTTTTATTGTTATTTTTTTGTAATTAGCTGTAATTGTTTGATCTTGCCATCCTTTGTGTAGGACATTTAAGAAAAGCTCCAATAGTAACGAGAAAAAACTACACCAGTATCTGAAGAATGACTTGTATCCGCAAGTTATGCCGCTCATAAAGGTATGTTCCTTCTCCAAGTTGCATCTACCTGCTTTCATAAAACCTTTACAAATGTGGATTTATGTACATTGGCACACACGTAATTTAGAAATCCGGGTTTTCAATGAGGGACCGCCTTTTTGGTTGCTAAACTACTCAGACCCGTGCAGATATAGCGACAAATATCAGCTATTACACGTTCTATTTCTGCACGTTTATCATCTTCTTTAAAACTTTATGAAAATCCCGAGAAATTTTCCATGGTTAGCGTGCGTTTTTCGAGTTATGGATGCACGCAAAAAGTCTGAAGAGCATGAGAGAAGCTTCTCGAGTCTTATAGAAATTTCACAATTAATTGCGTCTATAAGTCTATAAATGCACATGCAGCTAACCCGTAGATAGTTTGTTTTATAACATTGCCGACAGTTTTGTAATACATTTCTCAATCACATTTCAATGTATTGAGTTTTAATGTCGTTTTCTATTGTTTTACACAAGCGGCACCCGAGTGTTTGAAGTAGTTTTTAATGGAAAGAACTATTAAAAGTTAAAATTGTTTCACATAGAAACCAAGTTATTAACTACGAAATTCCCGTGATAAGGGCTGAACTCACTCATGTCAGTTATGCAGAAACGTACAGTCACTATGTTTCTGGAAAAAACTTTGCTAAATTGTCGAAAATAAGTTCCAACCTGAACCAGAATTAGTTCACCCTCAGCAAAAGACACCCTTTGTAATAAATAAAATAATGCAACTTATTGTGAAAATTTGCTGCACGAAACAAATAGTTCAAAAAAAGTTCATGAATTGATTCAGCGGCGATCCTGCTCCGAAGTGGAGCTTTTTTACTTGCTAATGGATGGTGCAGTTGTGAAAGTTCAGGATCCACTCTGCTTGTTTTTTTTTTCACTTTGGTAACTGCGATACCTTCTAGTTTGACATCTGGTCAAACAAGTGTTTTCAAAGCTCTGGAGAAAACCTCACTACAGCTGTTTGCCAATCCCAAACTACAATTGTTCGAATCGTGGTATTTTTTATTGTTCTACACAAGCAGTAAAACAAGTAGCTTTTTATTGAAAAAAGTATGTAATTACATGCACTAAATTCAAGTTGTTTAGCTCAGAACCCAATGGATCTTTGGTAGTTAGTGTCTTACTAGTGTCTAACTAGAAAACCTTACGGTTAATTTAGACACTGGCATTCCACACCTAAAAATCCATATTTACTGGAAATGTTATCCAAAGCAGAAATTAAATGATGTACATATAGGGAAACCGATGTAAACATATACTTTAATAGAATGCAAATAAAATGATGTTGATATCGAAGGCTTTATTTTCCTCCCCATAGCGAACAAACTTGTGCGAATTTTACAGTAGAAGGTTTGAATGTGCCTTGCGCCAGTTTCTAATTGAAGCAATGTATTTGAGAGTGTTTTGAAGAATAGATGTCTGAAAATGTTAGAGGGATAAGTTTAACACTGTTCCTGTGATCTAAAAGAGATTATATACAAAATGTATGGGTGTGTAACGGTTTTACCACCCAGCTGTTTTGAGTATTTTGGAACCGCTGTTTGCTTGACAAGCTTTCTCAAGTTTTACTCACAAATCCTATTTATCATTGTTCTTCCACTACGTAAAATTGTAAGCTAATAAAGCAGATTGTCCACAATGAGGTAAGCTGCATCGGTGTTAGTATGTTATGAATATAAAGCTGAGCTAGGTATACACTGACCTGACCACTTCTAGCATTTAGCTGCAATATAATTTTACAGTAGAGGTGCTTAAATGTGTTAAAAGTATGTTTTTTTTCATCTTAATTTTTTGTTCATAATTGTTGAATAATATTTCCATTTTCCGTTCATTAGCAGCCTTGCGCCAGTTTCTAATAACAAAAATTGAAGCACTGTATTTTGAGAGTGTTTGAAAAATAGCCGTTTGAAAATGTGAGACCGATAAACTAAACACTCTTTCTGTGATCTAAAGGAGATTATGCAGAAAAAAGTATGGTTGCTAAACTGTTTTTAAAAACACTCAGCTGTTTTAAGTATTTTGGAACCGCTGTTTGCTTGACAAGCTTTCTCAAGTTTTACAGGCAAATATTAGTTATCATTGTTCTTCCGCTACTTTAAAATGTCCGCTAATGAAGCAGATTGTTAACAATGACGTAAGCTGCGTCGTGTTTCTATATATAGTTTGTCATGATTTTAAGTCTGCGTCGGTGTTTAAAGAAACATTTGTAGAAAAAAATAGGTTGGGCAGCGTCGAAAAAATGAAATTAGCGACTTATTAACCATGGTAACGTGCGTTCAAAAACATTTAAAATTTTACTTTAAATTTTTTTTGATTCCGATACCCTAAATGGCCTTCATTCAGATAACTGTTTTTACAGTAAATTTCGTCACACTGCGTTACT
Source organism: Zoanthus sociatus (assembly GCA_025331085.2). Lineage (NCBI taxonomy): Eukaryota > Metazoa > Cnidaria > Anthozoa > Zoantharia > Zoanthidae > Zoanthus > Zoanthus sociatus. Next base: position 5,592 of record JAOBAY020068034.1, on the reverse strand, counting down.
GCCCGATCTTCCAAAGTAAGCCTGACTGCTGCAATTGCGCGTGTTGATAGTTGATAGGAGTTTAATTTACTTTCGACGAACAAATGAACATTCAAAATCTTGAAACTCGCCATCTTGTCCAACACAACTTTTTTCCCTCTAATTATAAGTTAAAGGCTGATATGAGTGTTTTGTTTACAATCAGTCTCACGCGTTGGCTATACACAATGAATGAGAAATTTTTGATTGACAGTTTGGAACTCACTGTGTGGCAAGTTTATTTGGAAACGAAACACGAACTGAAACAGTTGCTAACCTTTAATATTCAATCTGAGTTCGCTACACTGAAGGCTCGTTATACATGAATGCAGGAACTTAAAGCAAGAATTTTACGAAATAAAGTCTTAATAACTAAGTGCATAATTCTAATGGCGTAGTTCAAGTAGAATACAGTTGAACAGAAATCACGAAAAAGCTTGACATGAATAAAGCTTAAACGTTATGACTTTCATGAATTTGATGCTACAGAAACTGAAGAATTCAGTCGGCGCTAGATAACTCAAAGCAATTCAACTGCTTCAGTTTGCTGCGTTGTAAATGAACGCAAAACTGCAGTTTGATAGTTTGAAAGCTTACTTTTTAAAAGAGAAACACCCCATGTCGTCTGTCGCATTGTGCCTTTTGGGGTTGTGTTATTTATAATCTCCGAAGTTTTGTCTTAGGTAACTGAAAATCTTAGTACGGCCTTTACCACTTTCAGTAACGGTTAACTTCCATGTGCTTGGAGTGTTGACTACACTTGTATTTCTACGTAAGGTCAGGTCTTGGGTTTAACACAACATTTGAGGAAGAAGTACCTAATTAATGCATGGTAGAAAACAGTATTTACAGTCATTTTCTCCGCATCAACTTTTTATTGGGGTTTTGGTCGATTAAAACGTAATTAAGTATAAAGTACTGCTTTAACTAAATTTAACTCTTTTGTGTCCAGGAAAATGAAAAAGAAGAAGAATCGGAGAGTTTAAAAAGTAAAGAACTACCAAGAAACCAGCAGAAGGTAGACGTTTTATTAAACAATTTGTTTGTTTGTTATCAACTCATGTTTGTCAATGCGGTCTCTTTGGGTTACAAGTGTTGTCCTCAGTTATTGATCGCACAAGAGGACCGGGATCTGGTGAGAAAAGAAAAGAAGGACAATCCCAAAAATCATTTCTACTGCGCTGAGACAAATTAAATTTATTTTGGCTGAAAAGGTAAAACATAATTTCGTGCTAATTTTTTGTTGCTGCGAGCGACGCGAGTAGCCTCCTATTCGGAGCACACTGTAATCTTTGGATGTCACTAGCAACGTGGAACATGCGATACATTTGACCAGCGGTTCAAGTCCATACCGTATCGAGAGTCGATTCAAGGATGCCACTACCAGTTTGGTACACACGTTACATGCGATAAGCGGTTCAAATCCAAATAGATTAAATGTCGAAAATAGAACTATATTGTTACTATAACTCAAAATAGTGTACTCGCAGCACTCACTTTCTAATACAGTTAACTAGTCTGTAAACGTAATTTAATTATTTTTACTGAGTAACGGTAGAAACCAATTTGATTGCGGATTTTCGAATCAAACATTAGGGACAGTGCAGTCGCGTGTTTTATTTTAACTCTTCTGGAAACATTTTTGCGCATAAGTAATTGGTCATTTCCATTTTGCAGGTAAAATTTTGTTTATATTTTACCGATTCTCTCAGTCAGAATAGAGCTGCTAATGTATCTTATTTTATAAGGTTAATTTAAAATAAAACCTCAAGCAGTTAAATTAACATTTTTATTACTATAGTTATTTAAAATATACGCGCCCACCTTGGTCAATTTAGCAGACTTTTTTTCCCATTCTACACACGTGTACATGTTTACAGTACTCACGTCTACCTAATGCTCTGTCTGTAAGACAGGGGTTGTGACAAGTGATTGTGAAAACGAATTATACTAGAAGTAACGGCATTTTGAAGTGGCAATATACGGGAGCTATATGCGTTGTCTGGCCTTTAACAGTTCTGATGTCATTGTGACGCTTCTATGAAGTTTTAAACTCGTATAAAACTTTATTGCATATTAGAAACGTTACCTCTCAGACTTTGGTGGCTGTTCCATGTCGCATTTACAAGACTGTTGCTTCTGAAATAACTTCTAAATGTAGCTTTTTTGTTAATTTATTCATTTAAAGGAATTAGAAATCGCCGAAGAAGAAAGTAATGCTGTGAGAGAAGACGAAGGAGAAGAAGAGGACAAGGAGCTGAACCAAGGAACCATGAGAAAGGTGAGCAAACTGCTGGTGCCCGTACTTCTCGTCAGTAATGTGTTCTCTATTTCATTAATGGCTCTTGTTACCCGATGGTATTAGTAATGTTTACAGTTCACAGTGCTGCTACGTTTAAGTTGCAGTCATTTCATTTATCTTAAATGTCCATTTTATCCTTATATTAGCATACGTGCAGTCGCTTGTTCGAATATTTACTTGTGTTTTCTTGGGGCGTCCATACGACCCTTCAGATCAGTCATCCCATTGTGGTTGATCAGTACAACGTTGGTGATATTGTCAGTAGCAAAATAATGACGGTTTGAAGTTGGATCTGTTGTAGGTTTTTTGCATGTGCCGTGATTTGATATGGACATGCCAACATTACCAAATTAGTTAATGGAACCAAGTAGAATTCTTCTGAGAGTTCTTGTAAAGAATTGCTCATGTGATACAGGATGAACACTTCTATTCCTCTCTCAGTCTAACTCACAGGTTATACACTATTACTACTGTGTAGGGATGGACTTTCTTACAAAGTCGGAGCTGTATTGCATGTTTACATCTTTACGCGATCTACTTATTTTTATTTTAAAAAGCTAAATTCTTATATTGTTGCTCAAGCCGAAATACTTGAGTTAATCCGGTCGTCCGGATGCCTTCCAGTTTTGCCGGATGAGGAAAAGTGCCGAACCTATCAAAAGATTTGTAGCGTTCGGAGCATTTTGAGAAAGTGTGGAGATTGGGTGGGTCGGTTGTCAGGAAGGAAGGACAGAAGGGTCCCGACTTCCCACCATTCGCTTTTTTATTTCTCCGGCTTTCCATTCCTATAAAGTGATAAAAACTTTCTGGAAGTACACCTTTTGATACCCTGCCTCCATCCCGGAATTTCTATTCTCGCTCCCCTCTCCGCATTCCCCCTTCCACCAGGGGATACTGTCGCAAACCACCTTTGATTTTTTCATTTCAGAAGGTCTAACAGTAAACCAAATGCTTTTTAGTCGATAGCGAAAATGTGCGTCACGTTTTGCACGTCATACCGGCATTGATACCTGGTCGCTTGTAGAATGACTTCAAAATGGTTCGCCGTTTTATTAACGTACAGGAAACTTTAAAGATTGTGAAAATTGTCCTTGCTCATGTAAGATTTTGTCCTTTTCATGGCACGGGATCAAGATAGGTTTGATGCAGCGGAGACAAAGTAGGCGAATGTGAAATTATGCACTGAATGCGGCTAGTTTTGCAAAGGACCTTGTTTGCTTTATTGGAGGTAATTGAAATAATCGTAACATCCTACGATTCGCTCGATTGTCTATGATCCACTGAGACTGCCCTAGTTGCAGTAGTATTTTGATAAACTCAGTACGGATGAGCTATAAGAGTTCTACTTATCTTTGATTTATATTATGTTATACGTATTTAATATATCAGTGGAAATTCGTGTGGGTGGTAAAGACGTTCAAAAGTACACTCATATGAAACCGGCCTAAATAATATATTATTCAGTGCATCATTTTCGATGCCATGATGATTTTTCGAAATGTTGGTAGAGCCTTTACATCATCTATAATGCTAATCAATAAATGCAATATGATTTTGATCCATACGAACAAATTTAAAACTAATCCGTTTTTCAATCCAAAAAATTATCCGCCACCTGCGGTTAAAAGCCAGAATGGCGTTGTTCAAACTTCCCTTGATTTTGAAAAAACAATAGGGCTGCTACAACTTTTAGTACAATTTTTGAAAACAACTTACCAAAGGGGCCATTCGTACAAAATATGCAAAAATCCGAAATTTGGCAAGACATTGCCGAACTTAGGTATTTACAGACTTTGACTCTTAATGTCCAAGCTATGTTTAATATGTTAATTACTGGAATTTTAGTTCCTCTTAGTTTTATTTCATAGTTTGTGTTTACATGAATTAAAAGTATCTCACGAATTATTGTAAAATAGGTTGAAGAAGTGCAAACTGGCGGCGTCGATTTCGAGCAGATGGCTTCAGAAAAAGTCACAGAAAAGGAAAAAGAAAAAGACACTGAACATCGCAAGAGAGGAAGAAGAAAAGAAATAGATAAGCAAGTGCCAGTTGTTTACAACACTAACTTAGAATCTCACGACAATCAACACGGTCAGTATATGGAGCTTGGAAGGAAAGACCATCCTTTGGCTATGGATGCAGGGCGCGTTGGATTGGAGCTTTCGACTTCAACAAAACTGATACTTGATCTAAGAAGCGAGAGATTTGAAAATCGGCTAGTTTGTTTGCTAGTAACTGAGGACTTTGAAAACAAACAAAAATATAACGTTTCAATCCTACAGGTCTTGCAGGATTAAGCAAACTCAAGTGTCGTGGAGTCGGTAAGTGTCATTGTATTTATTGGTTAAAATGTACATCTTCTTTTTTCTTAACTATTTCTTTAAAGGTTATTGTAGGTGGCTATTCTTTTGACAATGTTTTAACATTTTCATTACAATTAAGGTAATTCTGTATGAGTGTGTTTATACTATACCCTAGTTTTATGATTAGCCGATTACATATAGCTAGGATTTTTATTGATAACAAAGTCATAACAGTATAACTTAACATTTACATATAGCTTAAGTTTTTGTAACGAAAACGCTTAATGGGGCCTTTCGCCTCGATGTCATGCCCCTTGAGTGTCCGAAGTAACCTGCCACTTGTAACAGGCGTCCTTAAATGAAAAGGTTGTAGACAATCAGTGACGAACTGTGAAAATTTATTACCTGTGCCCAGCCGTATTTTCATTACTTACCCAAGTTGCTGGTCTCTCGGAATTGCGTATTAGACAAAAGAGATACTCACTGACAACTGACATGAATTTCAAAGACAATGTTTTATTAAATCAAGAAAAATTATCTAAGAATTCTTGATGCATGCAATGAAACAGCAGCAATTTTTCGTTATTAGTAATTTCCGATTTTTGAGCTACAAATAGAACTAAACCTTTTGAGCCTCAGTCACATGCGGTGATAGACTATCTGTTTTTTAATTTCCTATTAATGTATCAAATATATATTTTTTAAAAAATAATTCTATCCAACTTCTTTTAACATTATGTGCTTCGTAACATTCATAAATGTGGTCTTCCACAGGATTCCACCGTCCAAGGCCAAAACCACGCGGTAGGTACTCACAGCTACCTTAACTTGGCATCTATGGTTTCATTTCTTAGATTTTATAGTTTTTTACTAAATAAAAGTCATTTTTAAGGTGATTAAGAACTGCAGCGCAAGGCGAGTTTATAAATTGTTTAAGTTACTCCCTCTGGGGACGCTTTTGAAATATAT
>JAOBAY020068023.1:2500-12057 GCA_025331085.2 Zoanthus sociatus | reverse complement strand
TTTCTAATTTAACTTAATTTTGGTGTTATTATTAATATTATTATTATTTATTGCCTATACGTAGTGAGATTTACAACCGTACTGATAAGAAAATAAAGTTTCCATTGTTATTATTACCATTTCTGTCTACACGCAGAACAATTTGTTGACCACTGTATTAACTGTAATTATTTTTGCACTGTTGCTCACCTTGGCCTCGACCTCCGTTCCTTTCTTCCAAGCGTCCGAGAACAGATTCTTAATGGCTTTTGGTTTAGGTGGCTGCTTGTTATTTGCAGCTGCGAATGCTGCGCCTGCTGTTTGTAAGAAAAGCATAGCAGATATTACAAGGTAGCTAGAATATATTGTTTATTTTTTAGTTGTAAAAAACTGTTTTACGAAGAAGCAAGTAAATATTCCAACGAAAGAGAATAATGGTTTCATAACATAGATATCAGTGTTTTACTGTAAAATATGCCACTCTTAGAATTCATATAAAACTACATCAGGGATACGAGTGACATATTTTCCATATCCTCAATAGTGAAGATATCGCTGACGTCATTTCTTTCTTTTTCCCGTTTATTCCGTCTAATTTTTTTCTACTTTCGAAACACTCGTAGCTATGTAAAAAAAAGAAAATTACACGTTGGCTGGAACATATGAAGTTTGTCTTCTTGTGAAAAAAATTTTTCACTCTTTCGCTGCGCTCACTCGTGAAATATTTTTACCAAACGAAGATAAACTTCATATGTTTGCGCCCCCGTGTAATATCCTCTATGTATATTCGCAATATTTGACTTACTTGTGGCCCTACGTCACCCTCTGCTCCATCAGCTCCTCGTTGTCCTTGTGCTCCCTAGATATCAGTCAATATCGTACAAACACAAGCTTTAGAACCATTTTTTGCATTAAACAACCTTTCTTTACACACAACAAAACACGTGCATGTTGATATTTCCTAAGTACCTACAAGTCTAAGACTTCATATAAAAAACATATGCATTGTGAAGGGAAAGCCTGGAACTAAGCCTTGACTTTTTCTTATACATAAAACCGTTTGGCGTGATGTTTTACAGCTTTACACAATCACGGCGTATTAACAAAGACAGGCACCAAATTACAGTCAGTTTTTCGGTTGACCAAGTTTGGAACTCAGTTGATGAATAACTCAAAAAAAAAATCCAGGAACAATTTACAAGCTTCTTTAATTAAACATAAATCTCAATCCACATGATTCCATTCATTTTTTTTACTTATAAATATAATTATAGTATATGTAATTATATACATGCGTGTATATATATCATTTAACCTCTTAATGTATTTTTTTTTTACTAAATCACTTAGTTATCCCTTTTTTAGTTCTTTATTTATTTCCCCCTTGTAAATTATTGTAATTTACATTAATCTTGTTGTATGTAATTTTCGATCTCCAGTTTGTAATGTTTCATCAAAATTTGAGCTATCTACCTAGGTTAACTTTTTAGTTGTTATAGATAGCTCCTATCCACATTTCGTTTAATTTACTTGCATTCTATTTCCAGCTTTAAACATTGATACTAAATATAAAATGTATGTATATATGTATGTCACGTTATAAACACAGTGACAGTCATAATCACAATCACCGTTTCAGTCAAAAACGAAATGGCAGCAACCACCAACGCTGTTACATTAATGTATATATATGTACATATATGCAAATATTGAAGGTTGGTTGGCCGCATCTTCATATGCATTAAGTGACAGCGTGCTTCTTTTAACGAGTGCAAGTGCGTCAGTCATTACTTGGCTGTGTAACCGCGCGATACGGTTCCAGTCTAGACCCAAACAGTTGACCCTAGACTCGCCATAGAGTCTCTCGTAGCTCAGTGGTTAGAGGATCCGACTAGAACACGGAGGATCGTGGATTTTAATTCTATCTGGTACACGGATTTTTTCCGAAATATCCTTGTCTTTTTAAAATCAAATCACTACACAACTAAAGATAAACTTAGATTCTATACCATCGGTCCGGTTGCGCCAGGAAGTCCAGGTGATCCATCAGCTCCCCGTGCGCCCTAGGAAAAAAATACATTTGTCACAAAGTGGCTATACGTGAAATGAAACTTAACGTTTTATTTTGTTTATTCCACTATCTATTGCTTTAGTATTACTCTACAAGAAGACAATGCAATTCCTGCGTTCTGATTGGCTACTCTCAATATTCCCCTCGCAACAAAAAAATTTGCGTTTGATTTTTAACATTTTCCATCCTAATCTTCTGTCGCGAATTCAAAAATACTAAAACAATTAGACCTTTAGGCCTTTTACATCATGTGCTTCTGATGCGTATACCACTGGACGTCAAGGTCTAATCTTATAGTAGCCCAGTTGTCATATTAAATTCTCCCTACTTAAGCTCATACTTTTCATTCAACAAGTTTGAGAGAATTTTGATTTTAACCTTCAGAATTTTGCTTTGTTAGATTAATTCTCATTTTCTCATTTGTAGGTGGTATGTAAGGAGAATTTTGGTTGCTGATAACTGACCAGGACTGAAAGGGTTAGAAGAACGTTTTCAATAAACAGACAATGTCGTCGTAGCTTTTTTTCAGTGTCAAATTCCTCATAGATCAACGATTTTGCCTCAATATCGATGACATTTTGTACCAAGGTACAAAAGGGTGCTTCTTTCTCTTATAAGGCACATATCTGTACGAGGCAGATACAAATATTGACTTTACGGATGTATGGAGCCAGACTTAAACACGACACATATCAAGTTTGGCAAAGACAACGAAGTTAAATGACGCGTTTCCAAACGGTTACAGAGGACCTTAAATTTAGTGTCTACATAATTTAGTGTCTACATAATTTAGTGTCTACAAAATTTCAAAAATATAATTTCAAAAACATAATTTCAAAAACGCTAACCAGTAAGTTCAGTTATTAAACGATGCATGAACTTTTATCAGACAGAGTAGAGAAATGTTCTCTGTTGTGTTGTTTGTATTTTCTATGGTCCTTATTCATAAATGGCAGCAATTTGGATATTCTTTTGTCTATATTCAAATTAGACCAATAAGCCTCGTGTTGAATGACATATTCTTTTGAAAGATTAACTCAAGAACGAGGTTAGTTAGGCCTATTTAAATAAAGACAAAAAATGTTGAAATTGTTCACATTTATGAATAAGGTCTATTGAGGAGCATTTTTAAATATTTTTGCTCTGCTTTGGTAGTTTAAGGTTCTCAATAAGATCTATTATACTTTTATCTAATAATTATTTGTTACTGAAAAAAAAAACTATAAGGAAAAGGTGGCTAAAAATAGTCAGCTTGATACATACTTGTGCTCCAGGGGGGCCGTTGGGACCAGTCTCTCCTTGAGCTCCTGGGCTACCCTAAAAATATCAACCAGGAAAATATCAAATCGTTTAGAAAGAGTGCAGAATCAGGCCGTGTACATCTAAACAAATCGTAAGGCATGTTCTGCAGAAATGCCCAGTAAGCTGTCTTAATTGTCTACTATACAAAAACGAGCAGGAATACTAAGATAACCGCGCATGGCCTGGGTAACTTGTTTGGTTACACATAATTGACAGTGTTGTCTTTAAGAATCAACCCGAATATTTGAATGAAAAGAAAAACAAAAAACATCAGATTTAATCATTATCTAATTTATTGAAAAGAGAAAGGAATTTTGAGAATGAGGAGGAAAAAACGTTTTTAATAAGATAGAAAAGTTCACTTTCTTCACTATCGACTCTGAAGATGTCTATCCAAAGGAATCACGCAGCCATTTTAGTACCCAGGCCACTATTTTTTGCAATGGGCAAGTGTATTTAGAAAGTAGACGCTATATAACTCTTCGGCTTGTACTTAAAATGATACATATATAAATAATTATTGTCCAAAGTAGTAGAGGGCCATTATTTTTTTATTAAAAACTAAGAGACTCAATATGTTGTAATATTATTATTACTAAAGTAAAAATTGGTGGAATGTCGTAAAAGAGTGGAAGCTTTTACCAAACGAGGTTCGTTACTAAAGATTAAGTTCAGGATTTTCAAATATTTCTTAGATTACGACCTACCCAGTCAACTATAAAGTCTTAAATAATTAAGAAGTTTTTTAAATTCTTATTTTGATAGTTTGCATGTTTTCCCTTTACATAATTTCGTTAATACAAATTGTAGAATAGGATATTATATAGATTTTACATGCTGATCGCCATTTGATACGGGCAATTTCTTCAGTTTGCTGATTGCTTTATCAGTATAAATATGCATTCATTCATCACCCAATCACATTTATCGGTATAATTTATTTTATATTCAACTACACAGGTATAACGGAAATCTGCACCTTCTAACTGTTTGAAAACTGCTGTATACAATGTTAAAAGCTAACATCAACTTATACTTACAGGAGGCCCTCGTTCGCCATCAGGCCCAGGTGGTCCTTTCGGTCCTTCCGGCCCCTAAATAGAAATTTACAGCATGTTTTTAAAACCTGGCATTTTTTAAGCGCATGTTTCTTTTGCCAGAAGACATGAAATATCGAGAAAGTTATAGTTTATCTATAATTAAGAAAATAGCGAGAATCTTGATAAGAACATTTCATTTGTGTATTCTATCTCATTTTAATCAGGATTATATAAAACAGTGTTTCAACGTTTTGCAGGATTTCTGTAGTTTGATGAATTGCTTGGGCTTCCTGTGGTGTTGTTGCGGACTCCCTTATCCGGGCGACGACATAATGGCTGCCGTCTATTGACTTGGATGCCACAAAATATATATAAAAAAAAAATTAGAGCTACAAGAATTCAAGTTGTGGAACATATAGTCACAGCAGGTTATGACAATTCAGTGCTCAGTTTGGAATATCGTTATAAGTAAGAAAGGCTCTTGTTCTAATCCCAAGTAAAAAATTATGAGTCAGTCATAATTCTAATACATTTGATATGTGAAAGATGATTGGTCAGTTTATCTGTGATGTAGTAACATTTTAATCTCGTGAAGTATTGATAATGGTTTTGAACAGAAAAAGTTCGGATACTTTAAACGTTTTTTCGCCGTGCTGCGAGCGAGGTGAGTAGCATCCTATTCGGAACACAGTGTAATCTTCGGATGTCACTACTAGCAGCAAACATGCGATACACAAGATCAGCGGCTCAAGTCCATACCATATTGATAGTCGATTACTGCATGTATACTGCATGGTACACACGATACATGCGAAGTATTGGTTAGTAAAGTATTTAGTAGAAAACTTACAGGCTGTCCCATAGCACCAGGTGCTCCATTTCGACCAGCATACCCCTGAAATGAACATAATTGTTTTTGAGTCATCGGAAAGCCTAAACATCATCAACAAATTGCGTGAGCATTTTGAAAACGATGCATACGTTTATTCAAAGACAAAGCAATTAACTTAAGACTTAATACTTTATTCAAAGAACCCTCTTACATCAATATAGATTAAACTTACTGGATCGCCATTTTTGCCAGGTTCACCTTGGGCGCCTTTACTACCTTGCATTCCCTGAACAAAGCAAAATACTTGTTAGAGAAACATATGCGGCGATTTAATGAAAAAAGATTCAGGCTCCACATTTAGGAATTTTTAACTCTTTTAAAATAATTGGGCAAAATCAATAAAAAGTACGTTCACTATGGCATTGAAGGACTAAAATGCAGAGCCATTATTTAGAACTGACTTTACTTTAAGAACCAAGTGGCCCATGGAGCCGGCACTCATAATCGGTTTCTGTTGTGTTAGGCGGATGAGGTTGGATGACTCTCCCTGGATAGGACACCAACCCATTGCAGATCAGCTTCCAGCAGACGCTGGTACTAATTTACCTACCCCGGAAGGATGGAAAGCTGAGTTAGCTCAGGAAGAAAAGAAGATCGCACAAATATTAATATCTCGGCAGAACTGGGATTGAACTGGGGACCTTGTGGTCGTAGGTCCGCCCACTTCGTGTAGAGGACACAAAAATTTGAACCAATCAAATAAAGAAAATAAAATATTCCTAAATCCTGCATTAACCAATTACATATCGTATTAAAATTTGTATCTTCCACATGAAGAAAGTATGGATGAGGATTAACTGAGGAAATATCGTCGAATGACGCAAAAGATAATTTCAATAATCATCAGGGATTTTCCAAACATGAAGTTAAACCAACGCTTGTTTTGAGTCAGCAAAAAAATTACTGACTCAGGTATGATTTAAACACACGACCTTTGTATTACTAGTCCGCCAAAGGTATTATATCAATTTCTGGTAGTCATTAGAGACATTCCTTTCGAGAATATTTCTAAAATATGATTAGCTATCTTGAAAATATAATCGCTAAATATCATTTTCAACGAAAGAAAGCGTAGTTACGTAGGATGGGGCGGAAGCTGCCCCCATCTTATCCTCCACACAAATAACCGACAAAAGCATGAAACAATAGACCATTTGCAAATTTTTATTTACTGCTGACTATAACGACAACTGGTTCAATTTGTACAGTATTAGCCTCAATATAAAGTAAAAGGTTCGTAAATAATGCCAATGTAGTTTTACACTATTTATAACTGTGTGTTGTTGGAGGCGTGACTTCTTGCGCTCTCTAACTATTACTTTTGAATGTTTATCAAAATGAGGCCAAGACTGAATAAAATGATTCGAATAAACGTTCAATAGATTACCCTTTGTCCTGGTTTGCCTGGTGGCCCGGCGTTTCCTTTGGGACCCTAGAAGGAAAAGCAATACATGTCGTTCCAAATGCATATAAAAAATATATAGGTTAAGTTATAACTTCCTTTTGGGTATGGGAGGCTGAAGCTACGTCTACCTAACTTGCAGTTATCCTAGCATTTCCTTAAAATGTTTTACAATAATTTATTTTTAAGACTTTATCTGTTTTCAAAGGTTAAACAAGCTACAAGTTAGAATTTGAGATATTTTTGCTGTACTGTAATCAATGAGCGGTCGCGTAAACACTTCTTTTGTAGCGTTTATCTTATACCTAAACACTTTCTTTACACCAAAGATTCTACCAAAAATGCATTATGAAAATAACCTAGTTCACTTGAATTACGTTTATCATGCATTGTCTCGATATATTTTGTAGATTTGAACCACACTATCTTTTGGAAGTGTGTAAGCTTTGGTTACCAGCAAGTAATACAAACACAAACAATGAAAGTTTTCACGAATGTTTATCGGGCGCAACTTACAATGTATCTTATATTTATATAACGTTTCTGTAATAATACTCTTGAAAAGTTGATTATTGTCAAAAACCCTATACCTTGTCTCCTCGCATTCCTCTAGCCCCTCTCTTTCCTTTTCGTCCCGCGCTACCCTGGAAATAGAGAACAGCTACAATTTAACGGAAGCCTTGGAAATTCAACTTTAGTAAATTAGTTTACTTGGGTGCTAATTTATATCTTATCTCAAAGAAAAACTGGTCCGATTTATCCCGAATCGGGGTGCACTCAAGAAGAAGATCTTAAAGAAATAAAATTACATTTGTGCTAAGGAAATTCGGCAACCAAGTAGCCTTGTAAACACTTTAACTTTTAATCTTATACATGCAACGTTATGTGTTGTATGTACAAGTAACCTTGACAAGCTTCTGTGGATTGCAATAAAAATGTTGATATTGGTTACGAATTTGAGGGCTTTGGTTAGAAGAGGCCTAATAAGATGCATAACTGAATTGTAATACTGCTTTAAGTCAATCGTTGCTGACAGCCTAAAGAAGGTTGCGAAAGCGTAGAAGTTTACTTGTAAAAAGAATCGAGACAGCTAGCCCAAGTATAAAACTGAAATTGTTCTCGAGTTCTATTTTCATATCGGCATGTTTTATACCAACGTTTTACTAATTCAATGAGAAAATAAAAAGCTATATATTATGTTGCTTAAAGAAATTTGTTAAAGCTAGCCAAAAACGGTCTTGGTAGAATGCGAGTAGTGAAGTTGCGAGTTGCGAGCTAGGAGTTCCGATAAATTATTAATAAAAGTTTGTTCGATGATGTTAATAACCTTTTATTACTAACATCATAAACTTCCTAGGTAGTTTTTAAATAAGAGATTGCATCTGGCTACTGGTATATCTCAAGCTCTGGGCAAATGTAAAAACAATATTAAATCAATATTAATATTTAGATTTTCTGATGTAAAAATTGCGAATGAAGCAAGAGCCAAGTCTTTCTATAATGACATAAGACATATAACGTACATGAATTATGATTATAATAGTCAGCACTACATCGGTATATTATAAACACATCAACAAAAATCTCTTCAGGCTGTCAAAATGCCTTCAAAATCCTCTACAAATATGCTTCTTGCGTCCTTCAATGATTTTTCACTGGTTGATGAGGCAATGTAGCACAAAATTATGGTAAACTAGTGGTAGTGGTATTAAAGTCATCTACAACAAATTTGTGGGCTATCTAGAATTAAGTTCGGGTTCAGGCTATGTCAAGACAAATTCCTAATAGGCTGCTTTTAGATGATTCTGGGAGCTGGCGGAGGTCATAATAAATTTGGTGCATCAAAATATATCTCTCTCTGTTTAGAATTCGCGGAGATAAAAGTAAATTCGAGATGTGTTCTTTTTTATAGTGTAATTGTGAAATGTAAACTTATTTATAATTGGAAACATTTTTGACGGTTACAAAAGTGGCATCTTTTATTGAAGATATCTGATTGACTTCTTCCTCTTATTTCCATTATTTACATTTGTGCATCAATTAGCAATGTAGATCAGTTACTATTATTTACGGCCAGTAAAAATCACTCTATCAAGTACAGTATATCAACTCCAGTTCTATCGACTGAGCCAACGTTAACTAGTTCTTTTTGTATAGGTACCATCTTTTTTTTTTTCGTAACATCCGTTATCACATAAACTATAGTCCCAAGACTCGCAGCATTTCATTTGTAATGTGTAACGCCTAGAAAATAGATTTCCTACAGTTTGAAAATTCGCAACTCACAACTTGCAACTCGCAACTTTGCGACTCGCAAGGTTTCCAAGCTCGTCAAATACAAAAGCTTTTCTCAACAATTGATTTGTTCAGTCAATAACCCATACTAGTTTGTGCTTCTTGTCAAATCAAAGCTTCACCTTCTCTCCTTTTGGCCCCGTGTAACCGGGAACTCCTTGCTCTCCTATCATTCCCTGTCAACGATAAAAAGAAATCATTAACTTATGTTGATTAAATTTAACGATGATGAAGATTTTGACGTTGATAATGATGATGATGTTGAAGAAGATGATGATGATGGTAATGATAATGATGAAGATGATATAAAGATTACGATGATGAAGATCATGATCATAATGATAATAAAGATGATGATGGTAATAATAAGGATGAAGATAAAGATTATGATCGATGATGATATGAAGGTGATGAAGTTCAAAATAATGATGATGATGAAGATCATCATCATCATAATATAAAGATGATGATGGTAAAGATAATGATAAAGATGATAAAGATTATGATGATGAAGATGAAGATAATGATGATGATGAAAATCATGATGAAGATGATGATGATGATAAGGATGATGAA
>JAOBAY020068013.1:0-12059 GCA_025331085.2 Zoanthus sociatus | reverse complement strand
AACTTAATTAATTCGAGTCGACTCGAATAGGAATTAGGTTCGGTACATGAAAAGTTCGACGTCTGAACCGGGCCTAAGTGTGATTGCTTGCTAGCTGTGTTTCACCATTGTTATAAAAGGGTTTTTTTCTTTAACATTTTCATTTCAGCCTCAAATTGTTCTTAATTTGTTCTTATTTTTTAGGAGATTTGAGCCTCACTGTTCTTATTAAAAAAAGTGGTGTAAATTCACATTTAATCGGCCAACACTACTGCGCTGTCCTGACGAACCAAAAACATTATTTTAACAATTTTCTGTAGAGTAAGAAACCAAGACTTTTCGATCTTTGTAACTATCGGATATTTCCTAACCTGGCACTTTTTTAGTCTCTTAGAAAAAAGAAGTCAACTCTAGTTTCATACTTTTGCATGCAGTGCCTACACTCTGATGTTAGATTTTATGATTCGAACATGTTTTAACATGATCGCATGGGTGCCACAACAACCTTTAATATAACACTTAATTTAAACATACCTCAAACTACACTTATAAAATAAGAACTACACCTTAACATATACCCCTGACATAAAAAAAGGTTTTTAATATTTTTGTTCCGCAGTTTTAAAGATTATTTTCAGAATACATGCATTGTCTCAAGTTGAGTTTGACTAAAATTGTTTTTATTGCGATATGTTCATTGACACGACTATATTTTATGAATTGTATTCTTCCTCTAAGTCACTGGCACTTTCTGTATCACCATGAATTCTAATATGACCCTTGAGGCCGGAAAAGCAGGCGAAAGACTTGCTGCATCTCTTGCAGTTATATGGTTTGTCGCCTGAATGAGTTCGTGTGTGACTTCGCAGAGTTACGGCTTGTGTAAAACTTTTATTGCAATGCTGACAACGAAACGGCTTTTCTCCTGTGTGAATTCTAGTATGAGTTCTTAGATTAGAGTATTGCGTGAAAGCTTTGTTGCAAAACTGACAACGAAACGGACGGTCCCCTGTGTGCGTTCGAATATGGTCGCGAAGATGAGACGATTTACCGAAAGATTTTTCGCAGTGCATGCACTGAAACCGTTTCATTTTTGTTCTTCGTCGTTCGTCCGAAGTAATAGCTACAGGCTGTGCTGTCAAGGGTAAATTGAAAGTAAATCCAGTCGTTGTTGAAGAGCTGTCGGCTGTTTTTAGTGACGACGGCGAAAACCGTTCTTGTTTTAGTCGCCCGAGAATTTCTTCCTTTGGAGGACTGGAGTGAGACGCGAAAGGGCTGTCGGGATACATGGCGTTCAAGCAATATTGGCAAGTACAAACTCTTCCACCTGCAATGTGAAACCATAAATCAATTAACTCGCTGTTGGGTGACTTAAACAAACTGCGAGGCTATGGCGTAAGTGACTGAAAAGCACATTTGTTTTCAAAAGCAAATAAATGCATTTTAATTACTTTTTTGTTGCTGACTTCGTTGTACTATTAAAGGTCTCACATGCCAAAAGTAATCAGACAAATTACTGTTGGAGATCAATTTCCGGCGGACTCTTAATTTTTATTCAACTTATAAATTTTGAAGTTTTATTAAAAATCTATACTATAAAGCAGAATTAGCTTCTTCCAAAACAACAATCGTGATTTTTAAAAGTATAATTTGTTGTTTCGCAGTTCCCTTGATATTGCTTTTAAATATAACCTAAGAACATGTTTTAAAATGAATCTTTGAAGACACATGATCTTTTAAAATATCATAGAAATCTGCTTTTTTCTCAAATAATTTTTTCAACAAATCAAAGTTTTTCTAATCAAAATCTCGTTTGAAAACAGACACACAAACATACCGATTTGTTTTGTTTACAAATATGATTGCCGCAATAATAACGAACAAAATTATTTTGTGTTAATCTTGATACTTTCTATTGCAATGGCGCGTTGTTTTGAAAAAGAACTATCTAAATCAAATAAAAAGTTAGCCTTCCGGAAAACACATTAATACTTAGTTTGGCGACTTCCATTAAAAGCTAATTCTATTTCCTGTTTGGTGACATTAGAGTTTTGTCCAAGCTCAACTTGTAAAACTATAATAAATATTCGTAGGCGAGATACTGTTAACATTTCTTCAATTACAACTGTACATAATTTCCGCTCAGCATTAATTTTACACTCACTAAAGTTTGGAGTTTTATACTTTTATATCCTAATTTCAGGAAACCATTAGGGCTAAAAACATTATTTTTTTTTGCCATTTTAATTGCCTTCGTTTACTGCCTTTCTTTCTACAAACTACAACCTTTTGACACATTTGAAATTTAATTGCTCCGGGCATCAATACCGATTTGTCTAAAATATCATTGTATCGAGACTTTTTTTATTAATCTCTATAAACTAATAAACTAAGATATGCTAAATCATTTTTTCTAGTTGAAAGTATAAGCAAGATAGTAAAATAGAATCTTTTGATTAGCTGAAATACTATTTTTTTATTTTTCGCCTTTTACATTATTTTTATTAATTCTAGAAATCAACGACTTGAGAGTATACAAAGTAACAGAAATATCCCAAACTAATTTATCCTTTAAAAGAGTAAAATTGGAGCATTTGTTTAACAGTTTTGTACTGTAAGTGATTTTAATTCATTGAAGATTTTTAGCGATAAGAACTCGGTATATTGTAATGTTTTTTTGTTACATATTCAACTGTGAAATTTAATTTCTTACTAATTGCCTTAAACTTTTTTTCATACACGCGTCCATTTAAAAGGCTTTGGTATTGCACCATTGTTCACATTTAAAAACAGTTCTTTTCAACCTTTTCCGGTCTCTTTAGCAAACGAGTTTCGAGATTGTGCCAAGGAGAGCCAAACAATACGTTTTCTTGAAGCACGTCGCCGCCTTCTCGGGAGTGAATTCTTACTTTGGTATAGTTGAATTGGACAGCGAATTTTAAAAGGTTTTTCAAAATACTGAATCATAGTCAAAATATTGAATAAATAATCGGTCAATCGAGCAGAAACTATCTAGTGCAAAGAATTCCTGTTTTAATAGGAAGATCTATTTTAGTACTTAGTTAAACTGTACGAATTTTATATTCATATATTTCTTTACAGCGCCTCTATTTTAAATGACGATTTTTCAATTTTTATGAAAAACACAACTGCATTTGCGTTAGAAAAGTGTAGAGATTTTAAAACGCCATATAACAATTAGATACGAAGTCAGAACTACTTGCCTGTATAAAAAACTGGCATTTGGGGGCATGGAACGTTAAGATGTCGCTGATCATAACGCGGGGCGATTTCTTCAACTCGAAGTTGTTCAGAAGCCTGGCGATATTTCAACCATTCACTTGCCATAAGCGGCGAACTTTCAAGAGCTGTTCGAACAGGATGGACTGCACCTCCATGGATCTAAAACACAACAGCAAGATTATTAAACTGTTTGAGTTGCTAATTCTGAGTTGATAACAAGTTTTATGAGATCCAGCAAGGGACATTTTACCAGTATTGCTTTTGAAAATGGCGTCGATTGACTAAATATATCATTTCAGATATTCATTCAAGTTTAAACTGAGCTGAAAACACGGATACATGCATGGTATGCAGTACTTTGAAGTGGATTAAAAACCATTTATTAGAAAAAGTTCATTTTTGTAGAGTCTCTTAAAAAATTCTGTTGTCGAAATATGTTTTTGAAACCTTCTAAAGTAAGTTAGACGAGTGTTTTCAGATAAACGCAAGCTGCTTAACGTAATGAAAATTAAACTTTACATATTATAAATGCGTCAGTTTTTATAATGAAAATCTCATATTCTAAACTTATATTCCAAGGGTGCAAGTGAAAACGTTGAAGAGGAGAAATGTAGGAAGCCAACCAGTTCGCAAATAAATAATACCAAATTTCTTATTCAAGTTTGCCTTTGATATTGAATTCTTTGAGTACTTTCGTATGAACAATTAATACATTTCAAGGTGAAAGTCACTTTACTGATTCCAAAGGAAAAACATTTAATGTGATAAAATATGGATAATTTGTTTTGTAAAATGTATGAAGGAAACCATTATTGCATCGAATTAAAAGCGATATTTTTAAAAAACGAAAAAGAAAACCCAGCTAAATTTGAAAATCTGTTCGTTTTATTTACGTATTTTAATTCAAGCTTTTTGTAGTCCACGAGGCTGCAAGTTGCTAAGGCAACTATCAATTCAAATGAAAGTGCTCTACTATTTGCTTCTCTCGGCGGGTTATCCATACAAGACCCGCCTGATACCTTTTCTGTACTTCTATGGGAGACGTTAAATATTTTGTTTCCCAAGGACAGGTCACTTTATTGTTCCAAATTGTTTTCAAAATCAAGAACAGATTTTCGCTCAGGGTGTAAATTAAAAATAACGAAAGGAAATGTGCAGCGGGAAAGGTTTTGAGTAGTTTTTTGAGCTAGAAATTAAGCCTCTTTTACTAAAGAATCGATAAAAATGATTTAGATTTCAGTTTTAAAGAAACTTGATGTCCGCAGCAGCTACTGAGTATAACAGATTACAGAGATACATATCTTTAAGTTGTGTGAACTTATGCAGATGTTGAGGACTTTTCATGTCGTTTAAACACACAACGCTCTGCAAAATTAATGGTGTTTTCTAGCTGTAATTTCATTACATATCACACTGGTCGTACTAAAAACAACACAATTGTCGCATCAACGTCTAAATGATTAACGAATATTCCATACTGAAGTTTTGGACCGTAAACAAAAACTTCTCTTGATATTAAAAAAAGATTTGATTTTAATATGATGCTGTAGCAACATACATTTAGGAAGGTCAAGATCATGAAATCAATGTGGAAAATTGTAAAAATGTTTTAAAATCAGATTAACACATCATATTAAAAAGAAGGAAATTCGAAAGTGCAACTTTGATCAATCAACCAGTTCTGTCCAAATTCTTTCTATTAAAACTGGGATATAAAACCCTAATTCATATAGCTGTTTCAACATTCATTAAGTTTACTCAACCCTATGCAGATGGTTTGAAAATCTTGAATTTACACTAAAGCGTTTAATACTTTGGTTTGTCGAATAATGTTTGTGAGTTTTCCATTCGTAGTAATTACTCTATCAAAAATAACGATTTCAAAATAAACTTCATGACAACGGCAAAATATAAATATTTTTTCTTCAGAAAAAAACAGAATATGCACGAGAATAGAACCTTTCACAAGGAGCTCAACATTGTCATGCTCAAAATAACATAAAACGTTTGAAAAAAACGAACGACAAATTAAGTGATTACTTCTGTTTCAAGGTGAAATCAAAATGGCAATGAGAGAAACCAAAATATAATTTAATTTAATTTAGCAAACAGCTTCATTTCTTTTTTAACGGAGTATCGGGATAAAGCTATTTTTTTTTCATCGTACATTTGATGTTTTCTTTGATTGTGAAAAAGCATTTTACAAGCTTTCTCCCTATTTAAAAATTTGCATGAAAATATGATATTTCAAAGGCTTTTGGCAAACTTGGAGGTTTTTTGCGTGTTTGCAACCTTTATGCCAAAACTTACCGATTTCTATTAAGGTGTTGCTTCGAATTAAATTCCTAAACCTTTGGTCAGTTCTTTTGAAATTACAGTCTGTTCAAACTAGAACTGCTTTTTGTATCATCAAATGCTTACTGTGTTGTGACTTTATTTAGTGGAACTAGGAAAGCATGTAGTTAAACTTTAACTCGAAGCTCAAAAGGGAACCGATTCAAATCAAATGAAAAGACTTACTTCTCGTAGAGAGCATCTCTCGCCACAACTGGTTCTTGGCAACTCTATCACTTGGTAAAGCTCGCCGCCAACGGGCGCAACTACTGACCCATTAGGAAGCCTTATCGTGGTAGAGCTTCGAAGGACATTGCACACTTCATGACAGTTTAAAACTTTGCATCCTGGTGGAAGGTTGTGAAGATGTACGGACTGGCCAGCCATGAATGGTTGAGACATGTTGTTTGGTAGCATCTGTTTTTTCTTCCCTGAGGGGACCATAAATCGTACTTCATTAAAAGAATTTCCATCAAATATAACTTCTTAATATTAAAGAAAGATAAACGTGTCTGTCTGAGCAAAAAACTGCTTTAAAATCATTGAAGTTACTTTGTTGGAAAGAATGGACAATCTTTATACTGTCAGTGTTTTCAATGGCGGTTTTTATTGAAGAGAACTGCAACCTTTTAGTTTTTTTAGCCGGCATTTTAACCGGCCCAAAATGGTTTGATTAAAATGCTTTAATTTCATAAGGCATTCCAGACTGTAAAAGGGTATTTAGGTAGTCCTAAGAATTTCGGAACAACTTGGAATTTTCTTTAGCAATGAGTTAATTTAGGCACTAATCATGGGTTCCCACTTTTGAGGCTTCCTGCATAATTTGGTTTGTAGGATGAATCAATCATTCCGACTAACTGAAAAATTTTCTATAATTCCATGAATTTTTAGTTACTTTCCATAAGGTTACAGGAAATAAATTTAAAAACAGAGTTGTTAAAAAGTACAAATAAATCTAAAGTATTGAAGGAGATATTTTTATGTTTTTTTTTTTCAATTTCTCGAGCAAATACGGCATAAGAAAAGTGCACTATTTAATTTTCCCGAGCAAAACTACTTTGATTTATTTTTTTTTAAAGAAATAGGTGAAAATCGAAGGTGGAGGGGAGAAACGTCTTTCATGTATACATATACTGGCATAAAAAGTCAACCGTTTTAAACTGCGCCCAGAATATTCACACAGCCACTAATCGAAACATTTATCTTAAAACGTAGCATGTTAACAGATAAAAATCGGATTTCTTAGGATTTAAAAATCTTTGGTAAAGATATAATGCCAATTTACAAATTTACTTTTAAGATAAGCAACATACCAGAGTTCAGCTTTTGGTTGCTGTATATCCGGTGATATGTAGCGATAGACTTTCCAAGAACGTGTGGTCGTTTTCGGTTGGTAGTTAGGACTTAAGATCTCTTTAGAGTCATTACACACTGAACGGGTTAGAAAAAAGGGATGAAAATCTGTCACAGCTGTAGGTCTATTATCCACTCCAAGCTTTCCTCACAAGAAGGAGAAAAAGAATTCTAAATAAATTAGTCAATTGTTAAGGCAGTTTGATAAATTATTAATCGTCTGAGAGCTAGCGACTTCATTCGTCATCCTTCACAAATCGTAATGAAAATGACATTGAATTACATTTAAAATATTCTGATTTCATTATCTCCTGCCTCCGTGTTTGTGTATCACTTTTTACAATTTTGACTTCCGTTTCGGGTGATATTCTATCGGAAAAGTCACCCCATGAGAAGTTTGTCTTTTTACACAGGTGGGATTCTGCTGCTACTTGACAAAAGTTATAAAAAGTGAACGAATATTATTTGATTTTGGTTGATGATTTATTTGTGCAGTCATAATGGGAAACACTTACTCTTTTGACCACTTGAAAATCGGAACTTCTTGTCCAAAACTGCATGAACAAGAAGAAAAGGCCGCTAAGTATTGGTGATCGTGCGCTGTATTTTTACGCCCATGCGCATGTCAATAATTTTGGTCTTTTTCTGTTTATGTCGCCTTTCCTAACATTAAATGATAAACTTTAGTTTTAAATTCTATGCTGCTTTGTTTTTTTCTTAGTTGCCGGCTATCGTTAGCGCAAATTAATGTTTCCAATTGCTTAAAAGAAAAATTTAACACCACTTAATTCGGTTGTTAGGTCAGGAATAAATTAAATTAAAACTTCAGTTAATTCTTACGTCTCTCATCTCCTGCACTTTGTAACGGACAATTTTTTAAGACAAAAATAGAGATAAATGAATGTTTTGAAACGGATTTGTCAATTATTTATGACTATGTTCAAAAAATGAAAAAAACATTACAAGGATTTTTGTTAAACAAACTTATGCAAGGTTTCCGAAATTTGGTTTTTTGTATTCTCTTTTGCCGCCTCAAAAGAAATTACACACGCCCATACTGCTTCTTGTATTTTGTTAAGAGACTTTAACCTTCACTTGACTAAGCAATTAACTGGTAAATTTGGCGAGATAGCAAGCGTCGTTTGACTATAATCTAGTGATAAGCTACCGTTTTACTGATCTTCCAATCGTTAACGCATTAAAACTTGATCAAGCTTGAAAACTGAGCCGATATCAAGACTCCTTGACTCATTTCTTTCCTAATCAAGAGAACTGCCGCTTAGACGAAGTCTAAATTGCTATTGTTTTTACTATAACAACAAATTTGAAACTCAAAAGAAAATTCCCGCCGAGAAATTACAATAAGCGCTCTACGGGTGACCAGGGAACAGAGATGGGGGTGTTTTCACACGATAATATTGCAGTGTCGGCTTGGGGCCTCTAAACTTTGCTTTTCTTATTAAGTTGTTAAATACAGATTCGGCCTGATTCCAGATTTTTTATTCAATTTTAATCCAGAAAGCGAATAAAAGTAAACGCGTACGAAATGCCTGGGAACTGGACAGGTGCAACGCATATGCTAAAGTGGATAATAAATTTTTGCCTAATCGCTTTTTTCTGTGTTCAACCAGTATGAAAGATAATTTGATCATGAACAAATAATATTATGGTTTCAGTTTTGTTATTGCTTACAGCAATAAAACTTTATAGCTAACTCTTTGCTTATGTAAATTGTTATTTTTGACGCAAGCACTTACAATCAAAAGTTTTATCAAGGGTTTATAATTTAAGCTTCTTTCAACACGTACGAAGTGAAAATTAATTTTCGTCTTATCTTTCTCTTTCCGTGTTTTTTTTTTTTTTTTTTTTATTCTAGTGCTGGTTGGTCAATGTCCAATATCGTTTTAAATCAAGGTTTAAACTATTAATTTGTCTTTGCTGCTCTTTCTTTTTGTTTTTCCTATCTTGCTTAATAACGTTTTCCTAAATTGAAGCATTAACTCCCTTCACAAATGAATTCAGATGAAAGATTTTACCGAAACGCTACAAAGCAATACGGGAAATACAAAGATGGCGATGGGTGTTTGGGAAAAAAAAACTGCAAAAAACGAAAGAAAAATGCTTTCTCAACTTATTAGTTTTGATCTTTCAAATATTAATATTTCTCGTAATGGTTATTAATTGCTTTTGTCAGAGAATTTGTACACATTTGTTTGCTTAAACCTCTCAAAAATGCAACAAGGTTTCAGTAATGGAACATCATATTTGTTTGAAAGAAGAAATACAAACCTTTTTAACTTAAGACTAATAAGAAAAGTAAAGCATTGGCGAGATGACATCTCTTGCATTAGGTACAAATAGGAATGTTCAATCCGTCAGAGTAATTCCAAACCCTATATCAATAGATCTTTTACTTTGTATTCCAAAACAGTTTAGCTTATCAAGCATTGGAACAATAGATGAAGCAAGAAGACCATTTGAAACAGTACAAGGAGAAATAGCTTTTATGAAGGCTCTTTCAAGCGATTACTGGATTACCCCGAGTTAAAAACTTTCCTCTCGATAACCAATGAAGCCACAAAGGAATTTTCACACAAAATTAGTTGCCAGCCATTGTTTGACGAGAGGCTCTTGTCTTCTAATCTGAAATCGGCGATCACGAAACGAAATGAAAGAAAATGTTAATCCAATAGGAAATCGGTTTATCTTAGCACTGCCTTCGTTTCTCACGCTTTTGAAAGAAATTTTCCATTTCGTTTCTTTTTATTACACTAAGTAATCTTGATTACAAGGGGTGTATTCACTATATATGACTGGTAATGCTGTTACGCTTGTGATTGCCTAAAGCCCTTGAGCATGTGCTTTTAAACAATGCATTTACAATTGAGCTCATAAACGAATTAACAGTTAGCCCGCCTTTCGCAAATGGGTCATTTTCTATCAACTGTGGGGAAAAAAATCCGATTTTACCTAATTTACTTAATTTGCCAAATGAATGCAGGGCCGCTTAGTAAAAACTTACTTTTTCAGGTAAAATAAAAAAAAAGCTTTCATCTTCTGGAGTTAAACATTGTCCTGGAAAATATTGCTACGGTTATCACCAACGGTATCATAATCTAGTTTCTCTTGCTTTTGGCGATAACATTTTTTAAGAGAAAGAATTACTCAACAGCTAAAATAGTCTTAATTCTTTTTATTTATAGTTTGAACGAATTTTATTTGCTCGATCAAAAAATGAATAAATAAAGTATTTTTTACCAAGCAACGAATAAGTAAATGGCGTTGAAATATAATTTGAAAGAAGTAAAATTACTTGTAGTGGAAATACACAACCTATATGACGCTGTCGCTGTACAGCTCGTCCATAAAGAACTGCAAAGAATGACAGCTTCGATGTCAGGCCTGCTTTCTTTTTGAAAATAAGTTATAGTACTTGCAGCTTCTTTTTCGCAAGTAAACAAATAGTCACCCGTTTTCTGAGAATCAGAAGCAAATCTTGTCTTTCGGCCTTAATTCATTGTTCAGTAAATGTTTCGTTTTTATTTCTTGAGTACACCGAGATTACCATAAAAAGGACTTAACTTGAAGAGTAATCAGTGAACTGTAAAA
The DNA here is from genome assembly GCA_025331085.2 of Zoanthus sociatus. Taxonomy (NCBI): domain Eukaryota; kingdom Metazoa; phylum Cnidaria; class Anthozoa; order Zoantharia; family Zoanthidae; genus Zoanthus; species Zoanthus sociatus. The sequence goes on along the minus strand of JAOBAY020068013.1, from coordinate 1,541 downwards.
CCAGTCAGCACATATTTACAGTGCTTGATTTGAAGTTTGTTTTTCTAAGCCTACAGAAGCAAACAAACTCTGTCAATAAGTGAACTATAAATCATTTTTCCAACACAACAACTGTTTCCTGATGAAAAATGAAATGCACTTCAAAAAGATTGAATTAAGCAATTGATTTTAATTAACGCTAGTTAGTTTTTAGCTCAAATTTAGCGTTCATTACCGGAAACCTCTTGATTCAAAGAAAAAAACCTATTCTGTTTGATTAATGGATAAAAATGGTTTCTCATTTCTATTTCTTTTCAGATATTGCTCATAAAAATCACAAGCGAAAAAAATAATATCACTCAAACTTTTCTAAACTTTGATTTATTAACAATCTACGATGGCTTTACAGGTTGGAACTTCTAAAATTATTCCCGTACAGATAGTTTTAAGTTTTAGAACTGTTTAAGTGCATTTGCTTCTTATCCGAGCAACAGAGTTGTACTTTCTTTATTTTTTTTTTCAAAATGCATGAGTATTACTGAAGCTTTCGTTGGGGTTTTGACGTATTAAGTTTAGAAGAAATTTTGTAAAAAAATATATCACTCATAAAGTTTTTTTTATCTCGAACTCAGAGGAAAACACGAAACATTGATGGAATTGTTCGGAGCGAGGATTTGTTTCGCAGTAGCTCGTTAGTGAAGGGCCGGGTTTAAATTGGTAAGCTATTTAGAAACATCTCTAACCTGATAATAGGTTTTGTCGAAAACCATAATAGATTAATGTGACAGCAAAAAAGTGTCACAAACCGGTTGTCACCACAAACTAAAAACTAAAGATTTTAGAAGTGTACTTTTCTGTAGTTTGAACGAAAAGAAAACAGAGATTTCTTCCACACGATGTTAATATCAAAAGCGATTCTTTTTGAACTTATATCGCGTACACTTCCAACTAACACCAGATTCGTTTGATTGTCCTTGGACACGTAAAGTAATATCATTTCTCATCTGTTTAACAGCTGCTAAACGCGTTTCTCTCATGCAATAGTTACTGCGTAGCAAACAATTTCTTCTCTTCGAGTGAAACAAAGCAAATGTCTGAATAAAATTTAAAATTTAACTTTTTAGTTTGTCAAACATTTTATCTTACAGAATGAGTAACGAAATTTCATGCGAACTGCGAACGGACACAACCACTACTGCTAGTTTGCCGTTGAAACGCAAAAAAAAAAACAGCATGCAAATAAACTTATTACATCTGTTCAGTTTAATAAAGGTTTGTTTTGAATGTTTTTGCCTCGAAGGGATGGTGCATTATCTCTGCGTAACAGAATGAGCCAACCTCATCATGGAAATAAACTTCGCTAACACATTTTTCCTGTATAACAAATGACTTAAGATGTTTCTAATAGAAAATCATTCTACTCTCCGGCCTCGAATCTTTTTTTTTTTAACTTTTTTTGCCCTATTACAATACGCGTCCCAGTTTTGAATTTTAAGTGTTTGCAAACTGAAGGATATTATCGATATGGCTGACAATTCTGTTAACTTGTAGATAATCATGTT
>JAOBAY020068004.1:0-12060 GCA_025331085.2 Zoanthus sociatus | reverse complement strand
GATTTTTTTTTTCTCCCCACTGGGGGGGGGGGGGGGCCCCCGGACGCCCCTTACGCCCCACCCTTGGATCCGGCCCTGAGTAGTAACGAACATGCGATACATACGACTAGCGGTTCAAGTCCATACCGTATCGAGAGTCGGTTCAAGGATGTCACTAGCATTTCGGTACACATGATACATGCGATGAATTTATGATAAAGTATAACACGCTTAAGTGTATTTCACGGGTTAATGAAAACTACTCTAAGCACGTTCACTCTAGCACTAATTTACTTTTCTCCCTTTACAGTAACAGAACAAATACAATGCCGAAAACAGAACAGTATTGTCGCTATAACAAAATAGTGTACTCGCAGCACTCACTTTCTATTAGAAATAACTAATTCATAAATATAGTGTGTGTTTCTTATTACATTGCACAACGAAGCAATGATAAAGGTTAGCTGGGTTTAGTACTTCCACAAATGAATCCTAGGTAAAAAAGTATTGTTTAGCAGACATTTCAGCACGCAATTTGGAGTGAAACTATCACGCACAGTAAAACGAATACTAATAGATATATCCGAACGGACATAACTAGAATGCTGGTGAAAAAGATACCCTGAGTTTAGCTAGTAGTTTATATTGAAAAAAAGCTTCGCATGCAAAACGTTTTCGACGTAAAAACTTTTAGCAGTACCCTGCAAAACAGGAAAAGGGTGGATTCAGGTCCGACTTTGCCAAGTTTTCGACATTTTGTGTGACATTCTTTGTCGCCCAGGCTCAACTTTACGAGTTTCTTTCCTGTGTAATTCCGCCTTAATAGTTTGTCAGTACCTTAATAGGTATTTGGTCCTGGGACCGGTCCCTACCTTAGTTAAGTTGTTTGGACACCTGTGGCTGTTTTGGAGTTACTTTGGATAAACTAAAGGATCTAACATTCCTAATTATTCTTTAGAATTGGGACATTTCATTGAAAATTTTTATAACAGCCGGCCAACGACCTCATGGGCTATTGACTCGTAGTCCGTTCGTTCTAATTGTTAATTAACACAGCCGGTCCCCGCTCAGGTTAGCTCCCAGGCCCAGTTTTTCAAATGCCGATTAGCACTAATCTAGGGTTACATTTTTCATCCATCAGGGCTCTTTTCTCTAACTTCACAGGGCCGGATTTGTGTTGTAATTCTTGGATAAACAAGTGTTTTGCTTAGAAAAACCAAACAGCATATTAAACGAATTGTTTACCTTTTCTTAGAAATGAAATTATTGCTTGAACCTTTGCCCAGGGTTGTATTTAGCCAGTCTTTGAACAACCCTGGGAAAAGTAAAACTTACAGCAACAGTTTCTCTCAAGAAAAAGATTACTATTCTTATAAAGCACTTTTCAGATTTTTTAGGAAAAATCCTGTTAATCCTAGCTCAAATGACAGACCTTGGTATATTACAGGCTAATTGACTTTTGAACAACTGGGTCCTGGGAGCTAACCACCTGCTATTGCTTAGTAACCCGTCCAACGTTCAAGTCCCTGGTGAACTTTACAGCAACTGGAGATAAACGTTTGGCTCGTAAGGATTTAACTTATTTATAGTAAAACAGAAACATCCAGTGTTAGTCTGAGTAAGGCTGTGTGTATAGCTGCATGTAAAAGGTAATTATTATACAGACATGATGTAGTAATTAGACTTGGTTTCGGTTTCCGACGCCATTTTGGCGGTAGGCAAGATAGCTTAAATGAACAGCATGTCGTAATGGTAATCCAAAGTTAACAAAACTGTAGTTTGAAAAGTTTGTGAATTGAAAACTTCGAATTTAGACAGATGACTTTAATGACGTAATTTGCGGCCTATTGCCGTACAAGAAAAGTGCCCAGTCGTGTCTTCAAACATTCCATACAAAAATACATTACTTCGTAGTTTACCGTAACAAAAGTACACAAACCGTCACAGTGTGTTTGGCGAGTTTTGTCGTTAAATACTACAGTGAAATACTTTGGTTAAGAGTTAAAATTTAAATACTAAAATTATCAGACATATGATTGGTATACGTCCAATGGTTTTTGCCTTTCTTCATTTGTCGGATTTCTTTGTTGCTTCCATAAAGCTTTAAATTTTCTGCCGCCATTTGAAATTTTAGGATCTTGTTGGCCTGGTGCATGTATTTTCTGTTACACATTTGTGGTGGTCGTTCTTTTTCATAGTCATACAGGCGCGGATCCAGGGGAAGTAAAATGGGTGAATTTTCACCCCCCTTTTTCTTCAATATTTCTGGTACATTCTTTGTATTATTCACCCCCCCTTCTAAAATTTTCACCCCCCTTCTAGAATTTCTGGATCCGCCACTGTCATGTCATGCATTGTTTTAACCTGTAAAAACTGACTGAAAACACTTGAATAGGGATTTAATTAACTTTTATGTAATGATTGAACTATATAAAATATGTTTCAGAGAAAGGTTAACTCGTGAAGCTATTAAAAAGATACTAGCAAACCGAAAGGGTGCACTGAGCCAAATGGAAGAACAAATAATTGTTTTTTTTTAAAACGAGATAATATTTGTATATCACCTGACATAGCACTGAGCTGAACTTAACTAACACTATATATAATCATGGAAGAATAACTAGAAAACGAACCGGGAAAGAACTCCTCTGTGTATCTTGTGCATTGCGTTTCGAGGAGTTTGAGTGTAAGACACTAACCGAATCAGGAGCCCATAAGTAGTAGCTAGACCTATATCACGGCGTTTTCACTGACTGGTTTATTTTTAGATCGCTATTCGTGGGAAATTTCAATTGAAGTTTCGATGCCCGAGGAATCAAACAATTCACACAAACTTCCGGTGACGTCATTGATTAAGATTAGAGACGCATGTGATTGGTCTGAATTCGCGAGAATTGAACTAAAAAGAAGTCGGTTCGTGAAAACGCCGTGACACTAGAACATGGTCTCCTACTTATGGGCTCCTGCCGAATAAACACAGTTCTACACTTTTTTTATCATGTCTTTCAAAAACGAGTAAAATTTTGCTCGGGTTCGTTTTTCAAATGTTTTCAGCAATTAGCTATAGAGGCTCAAAATGTTTTTCTTAACTCAACTCAAAAGGCAAAGGTTTTTAAATTATGCTACGATCGAGGGAATTTTTTCTGGTATACATTATGTTTGTTTCACTGTCTTAATCCTATTACATGCAATTAATACGATGTTAATAGAATACATGTGGAATATGTTTTCCGTAAAAATTTCTATAAACCCTTCTTGTCCTCTATTTAATCTATTGCTAATCTCGTATTATTATAATACTACTCACTATCGTTCAGCCGATAAAAGGCGAACCTGCTAGCTGCGCTGTTGTTTGTGTCAAATTGACGATTTTTTGCTGAAAGTTTGTTTTCAAGAGATATTAGATAAAATTATATAAGCGATGCTCCAGCATACGACACCAAATAAACTAGTTTTTTCTAATAGATAGTCAGTGCTGCGAGTACACTATTTTGTTATGGTGACAGTGCTGTTCTATTTTGGGCATTTTTAATGTATCTGGATTTGATACCGCTGATTACATGTATGGTATTTACCGAAATGCTCGTGACATCCTTCAATCGACTCTCGATGCGATATGGAGTTGAACCGCTAGTCGTATGTATCGCATGTTCATTGCTAGTGACATCCGAAGATTACACTGCGTTCCGAATAGGAGGCTACTCGCTTCGCTTGCAGCAAAAAAAAATAAAGTTATTCTGTGGATGCTCGTGGAGTGACTCGCTGGGCTTCATATGACAAACATGATTGGCTAAAGCGTAACCTCGTACCCAGATTTTGCTGAAAATGAGATATGGTTACGAGATTAGTAAAAACCACGAACGACTAAGAGTTGATTCAGTTTTTTTCAGAGACTTTTAATTGAGTAGATCAGTAGTGATATGATTGGATGAAACGACTTTCTATTGTTACACTTTTCCCCTCACATCCATTCATTCTGATGTTTGTTTATTTCCCACTCGCAAAAATAAGCTAATTGCAGTAGGATCGAAGAATTTCTATCCCTATGTTTCTTGTCCCAGTTGACGTCGTGTCAGGTTTTGTTGAACATTGTCGGGCCGTATATAGCACATAACGGAAGTTCGTAAACGGATGGTACAGGCATTTGAAAGATAACTTCATATTTCCATTTCTAGTTGCTGCTTTATACAATGACAGCGGACTCAATTTATACAGGCTTTTTATAAGAGCCAGTAAATTTTGCCGAAGCTCATTTTTCATAAATTTTTGGCTGCTTCAGGCACAATTTGTTCTTATTAATTAATAGTAGATATAATAGATGGGAAACGGTGCTTTTATGTTTTTACTTTGCACACTACGAACGTAAATTAGAAGATTCGTTAATATTTGAGCTAAAACCATTTTCGCTTTTTTCAACCTTATTTTACAAAGCAATTTCAAAGACTAACGTTTGCAACCCTTTTAAAAACTGGGAATGTATGGTAACACAATCCAAAAATGAAAAAAGGAGTGCTTAAAAGATATTTGTGTGGAAATACTCTTCAGGAGGGCCTCTAATAATAGTATACGCTTCAGTCACAATAAAGTTTCCCAAACATTTCAATTTTACATTTTCAGAGAAAATTTCTTTCGAAAAATTATCATTATTTGCATGGGTTGTAATTTTCTAGTCCGTTTTTTAGTTAACGCTCACATGCTATTGGTGCCACATATGTTCCCAAAACATATGTAGGTTCGAATAAATTGTTTTGTTTATACTCAGCTGATGCCAAGCCTGCAGACAGCAGGAACAAAGAAGATTTTGGTGACCAATTAGCGAAAAGGAGACCACGGAGGGACTCTCACGATGAAATCGGTAAATCTAACTTGTAATTTTATATCACAGTGTTTACAACCTCTTTAGAACTAAAATATAGATTATTTTCTAACACCCTATTCAACCCCCATCCCACTGGCGGCCTCAGTTCTTCCTTCTGCTCGTCTATTATTAGTTATATTTTTAAACTTAAGATTAAGGAAAGTTGAACAGACATTAGGTTTGACTCTGACTCTTCATATTTTTCAAATTTTGAGACGTTTCGGCTATTGCTTAAGCCTTCCTCAGTGGTATGTCTGTTGAAAAATATCAGGAGTTAGAGGCAAACCTTTTGTCAATAGAAATTAAGTTATGGCGTCTCCTGAATGTACTTATTCCATTTTTTTGAAAATACATATCTGAAACAGACATGACTAGAATGCTGCTTTCTAAAATAGCAAAACAATTATTGTTCATCAGCAGGATACCTAAATTGCACGCAATCTAAAATTGGTTCCGGCTCCATTAAAAAGTTGAACATAACAGGACCCAATTATTGAAATCAGCCCATTGCAGAAATTCAGTTAACTGAGTTTTTGCAGTTATAGGTATCTTACTGGAAAGTTTAGGGATTTCACTTTCTTTACATGTTTTTCTTTTACTTAAAAAGTAAGATTTCGCGGGAGTATTTTTGAATATACTTCTTCAAGCTGTTGAATTTTTTGAATATAGCGCCATAATATGCAAATTTATAAACTAAATCTATCTTGTAGCTCCACCCCCTGTTAATCTTCTTAACCAACTCGGTCATCTTACCTGTAATGCCGCATTTATTCAAATTCTAAATGTAGCTAGTTAATATTTGACGAGTGCTTGTAAAGTTCTGGGTGAAACGCTTTGGTAGAAATTTCCACGTTCAAGAACGGTTTAAAGCTCACTAGAAAACGGACCGGGAGACACAAAATGCAAAACGAATAACACAAAATGTTTTCTTTTTATGAGTTTGTTTTACCTGATGACTCAAAAGCAGCAGTTCACAGGTCTAGACCTTTGTCTGTCTCTCACACAATATAAACTGTTTTTACAGAGTATTGTCCTCAAGGATGGATTCAGCATGGTGGGTCGTGCTACCTAACTCAAGTTGATCCTCGTACCTGGTTAGGTGCAGAAGCACAGTGCAGGGAATTCGATGCCTACCAAGTGAAAATAGATTCGGCCGCGGAGAATACTTTTGTCGCAGAACAGATGATTGCACCAGATTCCAAGGGCTGGATTGGCCTGCGAGGGCGGGGGAATGAGTTTCGCTGGTCAGAAGGCTCCGAATTACGTTTTGTTAACTGGGAAGGCGGAGAAAACAAAAACATTGGCGACTACTGTGTTGAATTGTTAACAGAGAGCGGCATTTACGGATGGCAAGCTGTGTCTTGCCAGGAGAATAACCCCTACGTGTGCGAGAAAGGTTTGTTGTGTTATATGGCATCTTTTTTAAACATTTTGGTGTTTGCTAGACATAACAAATATTCCAGCATTGTTGAATGTCAAACATGTTTTTTGTGTAAGGGGAGACCTTGTTTATTTGCTATATAAAACCGCATTAGCAAAACTGATGCTCTTTTTATATTAAACACCTGACTTTTTATGGTCAAGTATAACATGTTTTTTTATTGCTTTTCTTTACAATTCAACTTGATTAGCTGAGTTTGTACTTTTTCTGAAAATTGTGTTACGATAATCCTAATAATAATAATAATAATAATAGTAATAATAATAATAGTAACAATAATAATAGTAAAAGTAGTAATAATAATGATATCAATTTTATCAATAGTGATAACAGTTTTTAGTTGATACATGCGCTTTATATCTAAGTTACAGTAATGTAATACCTTTAATGTCTCATCCATCACATCTATGCTGTTACGACACCACCCATGCGTTTCCATGCGTTTCCATGTTTACACCATGCATCATCGTTTTCAGTTTTTTTTGTGTGATGTTGTCTAACGAAAAGAACCAGTTAGTTTACAGCGTTTTGTTCAGTTGTAGATAAAGGGATGACGTCAAAAGACAAAGGCAAAACCAGAGGTGCAGCATGGAATGTAGGATAGATAGAAATGTTTACTTTGTGTGATTTGTATGTCCATTTGATTTATTTTATTACAATTAGAACATTACAAAATTTTTCATTTCATGAAAACTTCAAGACTTTGATAACTCTTTTATACAGTTAATAAGCATTGTTTTAATGTTTGTTTTAATGGAACATCGTAAGAGAATTGCTTTACGAACATAAAAGAAAAGTGCCTATTTCATTTTTGTTTCATGTAGAGTAAAAATCCCGAGTTTATGAAAATAAAAATTTCAAATGAATAGATTCAAATGGTTTGCGAAATACATACAGTTTCTTAATAGACAGCCCACGTTATTCTTAAAGAGCTCGTGTTTCGGTCGTTGTATTTTAGTTAGTTAAACCATAAAGATTAAAGTTTATTATTCAAATTTAATGAAATATATATGTATTATAACCCTTATAACATCTTTTATTATATGGGCAGTACTGATTTTAGGTCAATAACCAAATTCTATAGACTAATTGGCTGAAAAACTTATGTCACATGGAACTCACATGGAAATTTTTAATAGCGCTACTGATGTTATAAAAAGTTTTAATTAACGTAACCACTGGGAAATATAACTTGGAAAGTAAAGCGGCAACTGAAAAACATCAACAAACCGTGGAAGTGGAAAACTAGTACTCGGCAAAACAGAAAATTGTAGAAATTAAAATGTTTATGGACGCAAATGGTCAACAAACACTGTAAACAAAACAAAGATTGACATAAATACTTGCGAGAGATCTTGTACAAGTGTTGGGGAAGTCCAAAATTCCATCTTAACAGAATTATTTCAACCAATCAAATACAGCTTTTATGGTAGCACCAATTTTTTTCCGATTCATTGTGTAGTACGTTTTATCTTAATTCTTCAATAAATAAGTAAACAAATAACTTTTTTCGATGAAACAAAAGTTAATGATGAGCCATATGATAAAAATCGTAGTATTTTCGTTTGCTCGTTTTGTCCGGGAGAATATTTTGCCCACGGTCCCTCGTACAGACCTTGCTTCGCTTGGTCTGTATAGTGAAAGACCTCGCGCAAACTATCCTCCCGCACTCGGTTAATAAGATGTTTTTAATCATGATTTTGAGGTACAAGTACTTTTTATCTGATTAGACATGACGATATTTGATTTACAATTACTCAATAAAAACCTTTATAAAAATTACTAATGAATTTTATAAGTTATTAATTTTAATCAATGGTGGCGTTATTGATATTAATGCGCAGTCGTGATTGAGAAAGAGCCTTTAAATGACAGAAGGGCGCTAATATTGTTTAACTTCTTATATCTGTTGAGCTTCATTGTTTTTTGTTGGCGATTTTCATTTGGATTATGTAGAACTCAAGTGGTTACTGAAAAGTTTTTCATTTGAATTAGTGAAACACCAAAATTCCAACGTAATTAAGGATAATTTTGGTTTTACCTCATTACATGCAGCATACGTCAATAACATTACCATTTGTACTGCTTATTCCTTCATCAATTCGTTCACATAATTCTTTCAAAGGCATTGTTAAGAATCAGATCTAAAATTGGAAATAATACGATCCACAGGCACTTCAAAGAGACCTAGAAATGTAAAGGTTTTAGCAGAAGGGGCGACCACACGTGTTCCAACATATACAACTAAGACAGATGGCATCGAAGGAGCAGAGCAACCTTCTCCGTCCGTTATAAAAATGAATCATAGTGATGCAGATATTGTAACAAAGAAACCAACTGAATCATTTGTTACCACAAAGGAACTAACTGATGCAGTTGTTACGACAAAGGAACCAACTGACACAAATGTTGAAACACGGAAGTCAACTGATGAAGTAACTACAACAAGTCGCGGCTGTTTTCACGAGGGGAAGTGGTATCCTCCTGGAACTGACATTAAACGCGAATTCGATGGTATTAGTTGGTGTTATGGAACATATTGCGACGAACAAGGATTAATCAGGAAGTGGAACAATTTTACCTGTAATCCTACAGTCACTACTCCTCCAGGTTGTTATTACAATGGAAAGTTGTACCCTAAAAATACAGAAATATCAAGAAACTTCGACGGAATTAGTTGGTGTTATGGATATTTCTGTGACGAAAATAGTAATATAATTACATGGGATAATTTCGAATGCAGTACTTCGTCTCCTACAATAACAACAATTCCTCAAACAACCTTTGAAAAAAGAGACGACCCCACAACCGCTCAAACACCTGGTGTAAAGACAGACGCTCCGACAACCACTTCAACATCCGTTTTAGGTACTCAAACACCAACACCAAAAGGTTGTTTGTATGAAGGAAAATTCTATCCAGCAGACAGCGACATCTCAAGAGCACACGATGTTGAAACAAACTCCTGTTCTGGTCTGTATTGTTCCGAAGAAGGGCAAGTTGTAAGCTGGGATATTTTTAATAACTGTGTACCAGAAACTACAACTACACCAAAAATAACAACAGAATCAACAACACAGGAGCCTGTGATACAAACAGACGCACCAACAACACAAAAGGCTGTGGTACAAACGGAAGCACCAACAACACAAGAGGCTGTTGTAGAAACCGAAGCACCAACAACACAAGAGGCTGTTGTACAAACAGAAGCACCAACAACACAAGAGGCTGTAGTACAAACAGAAGCATCAACAACACAAGAGGCTGTTGTACAAACAGAAGCACCAACAACACAAGAGGCTGTTGTACAAACAGAAGCACCAACAACTGAAGAGCCTGTTGTACAAACAGAAGCACCAACAACACAAAAGGCTGTTGTACAAACAGAAGCATCAACAACACAAGAGCCTGTTGTACAAACAGAAGCACCAACAACACAAGAGGCTGTCGTGCAAACAGAAGCAGCAACAACACAAGAGCCTGTTGTAGAAACAGAAGTACCAACAACACAAGAGCCTATGGTACAAACAGAATCACCAACAACGCAAAAGCTTGTTGTAGAAACTGAACCACCGACAACAAAACAGATGGTAATTGTACAAACAGAAGCAACAGGAAAAACAGATGCCCAAATAAAAGAAACAGGAGCACCAACAACACAAGAACCTGTGGTTCAAACAGAAGCATCAACAACACAAGAGCCTGTTGTACAAACAGAAGCACCAACAACACAAGAGGCTGTGGTAGAAACAGAAGCACCAACAACACAAGAGGCTGTTGTAGAAACCGAAGCACCAACAACACAAGAGGCTGTAGTACAAACAGAAGCACCAACAACACAAGAGGCTGTGGTAGAAACAGAAGCACCAACAACACAAGAGGCTGTTGTACAAAAAAGTGACAAGTGTGGTAATGATCTTAAAAAGTGCGATGCCAATGCTAATTGTATCAACTCTACTGATGGTTTTACCTGCGAATGCAAGAAAGGTTTTGAAGGAGACGGGCTCATTTGTGCAGGTATTTTTACAACATTTCGTTTTTAATTTCATGGATGATATGACAATAATACTTAGAGTATTACTTGCTATAGAAATAATAGTAATATTTTAAACGTGATTATGAGACGTCCCAGCAGCACAGAGGGCTGTAAGTTATTAGTAATTCAGGTCTGTACGCAGAAATTTTGCTGGGGGGTGCAAACAAAATTATTTAGGACCAACCCCCTCCCGAAACATGACCTCATATTACAGTATCACAACTCTCACATTTTCAGGACAGCATAAAACTAATAAAGTTCTGTAATTTTGCTGGAGTGACAAATTAGATTTATTATTTAGATTGTTTTACAGGTAAATAAGAGAACTTCTAAATGTGCTTTTATGATCATTTTCCATCTTAAACCTTATCTTTTTATTCATTACTTTTATAATCGAGTAGACTTTGTGGACCTTTACGGCCGCTCACCCCTCATCCTGCGTACAGGCCTGTAATGTAAATGTAAAGCATGACTTGAAGTTGTATCATATTATAATTTTTATAAAGAAGTTCTTTATATCGGTAATATTATGTTTTGTAATGATATTTGGTACAAATGTCACTCGTGAGCGAAAAAATCGAGTCACTGCACTACTCGAAAATTTCACGATCGCAGCGAAGGAAATATGGAACCTTTTTGAAATCTAATGAGTAATATTTATTTGTACAGACGCCGTGAACATAAGGTACACTTACACAGTTACACTGTTTTTTTAACATTTCACAGACATAAATGAATGTCTCAATGGGTTGAATGATTGCTCCCCGAACGCCGACTGCATAAATACAATTGGTTCCAAGATCTGTAAGTGTAAACAAGGATACAGCGGAGACGGCCGAACCTGCAAAGGTAAGATTTATTGTTTGCTTTGCAAATTCCAGCGATTACAGTTGCACTAAGCCAACTCTGGGATCCTCAAAATGTACTATGGTTATTTCATAGACATTGATGAGTGTTCGTCCAAGACGGCTAACTGCGACGAGAATGCGCTGTGCATAAACAGTGCTGGCTCTTTTACATGTCGCTGCAATAAAGGGTACATTGGGGACGGCAAGACGTGCAATGGTTAGTTTGAGTGTCAGAATAGAATTGCTGTGAAGTAAAATCTATTAGAACAACAGTTAATTTTTTTTGCTTATTATAAGACTCAGTAAAAAAAGAGCAGAAACATCCTTGTGTTTTTAAAAAAAAAATTACAGTAGTCTCCGGTTATGTCGAACTCTCAAGGAGAACGAGAGAAAGTTCGAGATAACAGGAGTTCGACTTAAGCGAAGATGCTCAAAACTTCACATATTTTATTTAAGTTAAGTTATGTTACAGCGGTATACACTTAATTTCATTTTGCATTTAAAGTGCACGTTAAACAACAACGTACATAGCACAGTTTTGAGGTTTCGTCGCAGCCACAGTTCAGAGTAATAACATTATGTAACTAAAAACATAAAATGTTGCATTGTGGCAGTGCATGGAAAAGCCGCGAACCTTGGTGACGGCGACGGAATGCAAGTTCCTTGCAAGTTAAGTTTCTCAGGCGAAAAAAAAATTACCAGAATTTCAAAAAGGGAACTATTAGCCTGAAATCAAATTTACGCAAAAGACAAACGGAAAAATTGTGTGACATTCTGATGAAGCTTTTGAAATAAATACAAATGGACGCAACTTTAAATCCATAAACTGCTTACTGAAATAAAAAAGTGTTTCAGACCACATTTTTTGGGCGCAATTACTCCTGGCCCGTGTAGCTTC
>JAOBAY020067993.1:0-12064 GCA_025331085.2 Zoanthus sociatus | reverse complement strand
CCCCCCCCCCCCCCCCCCCCCCCCCCCCCCCCCCCCCCCCCCCCCCCCCCCCCCCCCCCCCCCCCCCCCCCCACAACGTTTCCAATCAAAAAATTAAAAGAGCGCGTTTGTTTGATTCCCTACTCCTGCTTCTCCCTGCTTAATGCTGACAGGTTCTTTCAAAGTGATAATCTTGAAACTCACCTTAAATGCATCGTTGTATGCTGTTAAAGCATCTTCAATGGACGCCCTTGCTGAACAGAAATACCTGCAAAAAAAACAAATGGCATTATTAAGGACTTTTATCATTAATTACGAGTTTCTCTATTCGTTTTAGGAAATAGTAAAACAGTCAGGATCGAAATAACAGTAAACACAAGTGTTACTTAGATTGAAAATTTCGAAATCGAGAGGAACCATTTTTCAACTACCTGGATATAACACAGTCTTTTTTTTTGGTCCTTTTCTCCTTGAAGAATAAAGAAATACTTGCCTTACCGAAAAACGCAATTAGGGAAACTTTTTTAAAAGTGTTGATAATTTACCGATAATGTACCATTTCTAACATAATTTTATCAAAGAGCAGATATTCTGACAAATCAAGTTTGGTTTTGCAGTTCCAAAGGTTTATATTAAAATTACCAATTTACGAGTGTGAAAACATTTTTAAAAAACATTTTTAAAAATTATAATAACTAAAACTGCAAAAACGGCCATTATATTCTTGGTTACCATAGTAACAGTATACATCGTAGATTACTAAATTGTATATCAAAAGATTCCTAATAAAATTTTAGGAAAAATCACGAAGTTTCATAAATGTTCTCTGAACCATACAGACATTTGGGGCAAAAAACCAACTAGGGGGGAGTGTTTAATCAACCCCCCTCCTGTGCTAGATAGGGTTAAAGCAAAACAAACCATTTCGCTGCAATACATGAAAACACCAAAATTGCAAGCTTGTTAGAAAACCTGGAAATTCTGTTTAGTGCGAACCAGCATCCGATGCTTTAACCATTTCACAGATTCGCTGAGGCCCTTGGCTTTAAATATGTTAATACTGTCTGGGCAAAAATGCCTCATGATTGGAGCGTTTATTTGACACAGTTATAATAGTCTTATTCTTTATTGTTTTGTGGCCATTACAAGCGGATGAAAACTTTGTGGACAAAAACTGTGAAAACCTTTTTTGAAAAGTTTTTTGTCACTAAACGTTACCCATACTTTTATAGAAACGAGTATACAATGTACACTGTGTATATTTGCCTTAACCCTGAAAAGGGTGTTCACTGTTGCCGAACAGTTACATATACTCTGAACGTCTTATCAAATGGATGATGGTTAGTTTGATCAATTCTTTACATACTTACCAAAGATGTAAAGCAAAACATCTCTTCCAGTCAAACCCTTCGCACACATTGACTTTTTTTCCTGACATTCTCCACACCATTACCCCAGCTAACAAAGCGTAGATTTTCATTCTTTCATCCTTAATAAACTGATCAGCCTGCAATGTGGAAGCAAAAACATTGTACCAAAATGCATTTTTGGCTTGTTTAAAGGTTAATCTTTTAATTATGGATACTGGCACAAAGCTGAGGTTTGGTCAGATTCAGAAATTCGTTTATTAGAACGCTATGTCCCACGGAGCTGACAGATACCTTAGTTTCTGTAGCGTTAATCAGATCACAGTGATTGACTCCTCCCGAATGGGACACTACTAAGTAGAAGCTATGGCTTTCATTAGCAACAGATGTAAGCATCGAACCTGGGCTTCTGTGGTTGGAAGGCAGACATCATACCGATTCCACTGACCATGCCAACTCACAGCATTAAAAACATGTCAGAAAAAGGTCTGGGCCGGCGCGGTTGGTGTAGGTAATAAGATCTCTGCCTTCTAACGACAATGTGCAACCTTCTTTTCACCTAAGCTAACCCCACTTTCCGTTCTTCTAAAGTAGGTAACTGAGTGTCTGTGTCTACTAGGTGTTAACCTGCTATGGATTAGTGTCCCGTTCAGATAGAGTCAAAGAGTCTCATTCATTTAGTGCCACAGAAATTGGAGGTAAGCGCCAGCTACATGGGCCACTTGGCTCAGTAAGGATTTAGCTAGCAGGTAAAGTGCCTAGCTCAAAACCCAAAGACAGCTGTTTGGCGTGGGTTGGAGTCAAGACTTCAGGATTTCAAATTAGACACATTTCTGTTTGTGCACTGCACCGGTTATCAACATAGAGTAAAACATTATTTTATTTCCTTAATAACCAAGCACACTAAACCTTGCTTGTTTTAGAGATAAAACACTTAGAAAATAGTGACCATATATGTCACATTATTTCATGAAGGAAATCAGCATTTTGTTCAATTTTTTTTTCAATCCAGAAGTTAACAATGTATTCAGTGTTCAGTACTACAAACCTTAGTCTGTTCCCAGTCACCTAGCTGCTTGCGAACCATGTGACGGAACTCACTACTGCCAGCAACTTGAGACATTAGCAATGCCAGTCTGTAATCCCCTCGCGCCTGGGCCACCTGGCATGCTGCAGTGATCTGACGCCCACTTAAGTGGCTGAGAATCGTCCGGAGATAATTACTTTCCTGTGGGTTTAGTTAAATAACTATAAACATAATGGTGACAGATGACACCAATGGGTAAGAGATCACCTTTGTCATTACTATCATAAGCATACTCTTATCATCAAAATTATTGTCTTTATCATCATACAACTTGTTGTTTTCATTGTTATATTTAGCACTGTGGTCGTTATCTACATTCTGAAAATCCTTAACATTATTAATAAAATCATTATCATTGTCCTCAATATTGTGCTAACCATTATCACTGCTAGCATCTCATTATCACTATCACTACCATCCTCAACACCAGCACCATTACCATGATTATCATCAACATTAACATCACCATCATCAACGTCATTACTATCGTCATCATTAACATCACCATTTATTACCATCTTCATGAAATCATCACTACCATCCTCATCAACACCAGAACCAGTAACGTCTTTATCACCACTACCATTCTCAACATCACCATTAGCATCAATCACCAGAACCAACATCACCATTACCATCAACATAATCACCATTATTATTCTCATTTTCACTATAACTATCAATCAACAATATCGTTGTCATAAACATCACCATTACCACCACCACCATCAATAATAATCGTTGAAATCATCAACCACCACCACAACCATCAGTTATCATCGTCATCATCACCATCACAACCATCGATAATAACCATTAATCATCACCACCACCACCACCACCACAATCAATAATCATCACCACCACCACAACCATCAATCACCACCACCACCACAACCATCAATTATCATCATCATCACCACTACCACCACCACCATCAATCATCACCACCACCACAACCATCAATCACCACCACCACCACCTAAACCATCAATTATCATCATCATCACAACCATCGATAATAACCATCAATCATCACCACCACCACAACCATTAATAATCACCACCACCACATCCATCGATTATCATCATCACCACCACCACCACCACAACCATCAATCATCACCGCCACCACAACCATCAATCATCACCACCACCACCACAACCATCAATCACCACCACCACAACAACCATCAATCATCACCACCACCACAACAACCATCAATCATCACCACCACCACCACAACCATCAAATCACCACCACCACAACCACAACCATTATCCGTCACCACCACCACAACCATCAATCACCACCACTACCACCACAACCATTAATCGTCACCACCACCACAACCATTGATAATAACTATCAATCGTCATCACCACCACAACCATCAATCACCACCACTACCACCACAACCATTAATCGTCAACACCACAACAACCATTGATAATAACTATCAATCATCACCACAACCATCAATCACCATCACCACCACAACCATTAATAATCACCACCATCACCACCACAACCATTAATCACCACCACCACAACCATCAATCACAACCACCACCACAACCATCAATCATCACTACCACAAACATTAATCATCACCACCACAACCATCAATTATCACCACCACAACCATCAATCATCACCACCACAACCATCAATCATTATCATCATCAGATCTTAAAATTTTGTGAAAAGTTACAACACAATTTAACTACCAAATAATTAATTTCGTTTAAGAAACCTTTTTAAGACAAAGAATCACTAATTACAAAGAAGTTGATTACAAGCTCATACAACAGGACATACAATATCATTTACCTTTTTCTGTACGATACATTTCCTGTTTTTGGATAAACTATGACATAATTATATATTATCCGAAATTTATTTAATTAAGGCAAAAATATCTATTACCTGAAAATCTGCTTGGTCAATTTCTTGCTTTATTCTCTTTGCAGCAGCCGATTCCAACCATTTGGAGATAGCCTCCCTTCTTGCCATTTGATTCTCATACAACTTTTTTTGTTCTGCAGACATTTCATCATCTAAACACAAAAGAATTCACAAGCTACTAGTGTGCTTCTTGTCACAGTTAAAAATGAAAGGTAAAAATTGCCGATAATTTACATTCAATTCTACATATGACAACAACAACAAAATTATCAATCGAACAATAATCGCACAGATAAATAAATTTAAAATATTTACTTTTGAATCTGTAACTGTGACAGGTAGCGAAATGTAAACCATGATATTATTTGGAAAGCCCTTTTGGGAGAGTTACCTGTCTCAAATTGTTCGGTCAAGGTGAATCCAGAAATAATTTTTCCAAACTGTAAAGCAAATTACACCATGAAGTAATAGTAATCGCATTTTTCTTCTTCCATTACCATTTAGAAGGGTAAGGACATTTTAAACATACAAAATAAACACAACTGATATATACCACTACACTTTAAAAAAACACATGAGTGTGATCATGAAGTTGAGGCATTTTTTCATAGGAGTCAGCCAGACAAAACTGCTTAGTGGATTATGACAATTATGCTGAAGATGAACAAACTACGTGCAAACCTTTAAACATGGTTTTATTCTCATCTTCAATGTCTTCTAGTTGACCCCACAGAGCAACTGCTAAATCCCACACCAAACTGATCTGCTCGGCATCCTCTGCCAATTGTCCTGAAACTGTTTACAAACAATTATTGTTAAGCAAGATTTAACCTAAAATATAAATGACCTAGTCTTTCTGTATCGTTTAAGATTAAGAAAATATGACTTTTCACAGTATTTTAACGTTCAAAGCATATCAAACAGGAATATACCAAGCCTTCATTTGAAAACCTGAAGCGAAATTGTGCATTAAATCCCAATTCAGCGAGTTTGGAATAAAAGTAAAACTCTTATTGATATAGAAAGTGACCAAGTCAACTTTTGTCGCTCAATCTCAGTGATATTTTGTGTTAGCATTTTTTGCAATAACATAAATTGTATATGTGGTGAAAATGATGGTTTCAGAACATTTCCTCTGATAACTGCGGTACAAACCTATTCCTAGTTATCTTGATGACATACAATCCTAGTCTTAGGATGCTGTATAACCAAATCCTAGTTATCTTTATGCCGTACAAACCTACTCCCAGTATCTTGATGCCATACAAACCTACAGTCCCAGTTACCTTGATGCCATACAAACCTAGTCCCAGTTACCTTGATGCCATACAAACCTAGTCTTAGTTATCTTGATGCCATGCAAACCTAGTCTTAGGATGCTGCACAACCCAATCCTAGTTATCTTTAGGCCGTACAAACCTAGTCCCAGTTATTTTGATGCTGCACAAACCTAGTCCCAGTTACCTTGATGCCATACAAACCTAGTCCCAGTTATCTTGATACCATACAAACCTAGTCTTAGTTATCTTGATGCCATACAAACCTAGTCTTAGGATGCTGCACAACCTAATCCTAGTTATCTTTAGGCCATACAAACCTAGTCCCAGTTACCTTGATGCCATACAAACCTAGTCCTAGTTACCTTGATGCCATACAAACCTAGTCCCAGTTACCTTGATGCTATACAAACCTAGTCCCAGTTACCTTGATGCCATACAAACCTAGTCCCAGTTATCTTGATGCTGTACAAACCTAGTCCCAGTTACCTTGATGCTGTACAAACCTTGTCCCAGTTACCTTGATGCCATACAAACCTAGTCCCAGTTACCTTGATGCTATACAAACCTAGTCCCAGTTATCTTGATGCTGTACAAACCTAGTCCCAGTTACCTTGATGCCGTACAAACTTAGTCCCAGTTACCTTGATGCTGTACAAACCTAGTCCCAGTTATCTTGATGCCATACAAACCTAGTCCCAGTTACCTTGATGCCGTACAAACTTAGTCCCAGTTATCTTGATGCTGTACAAACCTAGTCCCAGTTACCTTGATACTGTACAAACCTAGTCCCAGTTACCTTGATACCATACAAACTTAGTACCAGCTACCTTGATGCCATACAAACCTAGACCCAGTAACCTTGATGCAGAGTAAGTACAAGATTGAATAAACTACACAACATTGCTTTCACTTCTAAGGATTGATGTTCTAAAAGTTGTAATTAATGTATCAGATCATGGTAAACATGCATGGACTGTTACCAAAAACAAAATAAAAGGTGCAGATGCATTTAATACTACGAACAACTCGTAACTGCATAGTTATACACTAACAAAAATAAGATTTGAACGATTACGTTTCTTTAAAAATAGACGCCTTTTAAATATTTATAGCCATATTTCCTAAGTTTTTATTACTTTCTATTATAATATTATTGACTATCAATATTAATAAAACATTTAATCATTGGTAAAAAAGGAAGTGGTACCTAGGTTTTCTCTATTCTTCCTGGCAGCCTTTGCCTGATGATGAAGAGCTTGAGTTCCAGGCGATGGTTCAAACCGAGGGCAGCCATCTATTATAGACCAATTACTACAGTTCAGCTGCACGTCTAATCTTGATTTGTGCTGATCCTAAAATAAAATCAGAGGATAACATAATTTCAGCTGGATCCGTGTATGGCTCCTAAAATGAATTAGGGATTTTGAAACTTTACTTGCAATCATGCCCATACTTTTAACAAAAAAAAAACTTAAATATGATCGTACCTTTTAGGGTCTGAAATTGGGATCTCAATTAATTTATACGTACGTTTTAGAGTCATTTTCAAAACCATCCGTCGGGCACCCCTACCCACTTTTCAAGGGAGTTCTCCCACCATCCCCCCTGGGAATCATGCGTGGGTCAGTAGGTAGAAAGAAGCTGGAAATGCCAGTTGGGACCATGGTTTTTTGTTTATATGTATCAATATCTGTTGTGGGATAATAGTGTACGTAGGTCAGGGTTTGGTAGGTTGATTATAACTGTTCATTTTTACTTGTAAATATTCATTATAGTAAATCTTATATTTAGTATTCATTAAATAAATGTATCTTATATAATTATATTTATTTATTAACATTTTGTAATTGACTCAATAGGCGAAGAGCCATTTATGGATGTACTCAAAAAGTTTTAGTCTCAAAAAGATTAGTGGTTTGATCCTAAAATAGAAAAGACGATTAGGAACTTGTAGATTGATCAATGACTGAATCTTAAAGTAGATAAACGGACTATGAAATTTTATTTATATTCGTGGCTGTGTACTAAATTAGATTACAGGAATAAGAAACCCCCGCTCAGGGCATGTTTCAGCCACAATTAGGAAATTTCACATGGAGAATCAGGGTTCGATCAAAAGTGGAAAATTACTACACTATGAGCTTTGATTTTGACTTCCGTCAAGGTTATGTTTTTGGCAGCGTTTGTTTGTTTGTTTCTGTGTTTGTTATCAACATAACTCAAAAACTAATGAAATTTTCAGGAAATGTCTGAAATGGGACGAGAAAGAACTGATTGAATTTTGGGGTAATCTGGATAGCAGTCTGGATCCAAGAAGGTTTAAAGGAATCTTTAGGATTGTGTGATAGGGCTGTTTTCAAATTATGTATAATTTATACAATATTTCATAAATAATTAGATTGATTAATGCAGACAATAGGTCATTGCGTCACTAGTTTCACTAGCTACGCAAGCACAAGCGCAAGCACACGTACAAGCCCAACAGCTCTTAATTCGCCGTGAAAACGGCCTCGACACAAGCATAAATACAAGCACAAGCATAAACAAGGATCAAATTTATTTTCTTTTTCTTGTGCTTACGCTTGCGCATGCATTCGCGTATTCCCAGTAAAAACAAACAGCTGCACATGCAAGAAGAAACCTACGTCATTTGGCTGTCTGGCCAATTAAAGCATTCGCTCTAGTTATCCCCTTGTCTGAGCAATTGAACAAATTCGTGGAGGCAGTTATAGACCATGATGAAAAATTTACCAAAGTTAAGCGCGACTATTGAATCGAAGATTTTGTTTGAGAGTCAATTCAATGAAGCTTTGTAAGTAGTAGTAAGCATTTTATGCTTTGATGCTTGTGCTTATTCTTGCCGACATTAGTTTTCACTTGACACTACTACCCCATACTTGCATTTGTGCTTAAACATAAGCTTGCGTCACTAGTGAAAACCAAGCTTTAATCAGTTTTTCCTTAAGATATTGACAAACTGTCAGTTTACAATTAAGTTAACAATTTTGTAATCGTTTCCATATTTTCATGCCTACATGTGACGCTCAGTCACACAATTTAGAACAATCAGAATTCTGGCATCAATGTGGCAGAAAGATATATCATTCCACAATAGAATGTGTGTATAAAGAAATATAGGACTACATTGTTAAATGGGAATCATGCTTGGCGGAGGTCTGCGCTTGATCGCAGTGCATTTTTAGTTTTGAAAACTACTTTTTCCCTTCTCTTGTCAATTTATGGGGTTCACTTTACTTTTTGATCAGAAAAGACAAGTTGTAAACATTAATCTAAGGGTTTTATTCAACTGTCGAGCTAGTAAATATCCTTAACTCTATTTAGCGGTCAGGAACATACTGAAAAATGTTGCAATATATAACTCGTAAAGCTTTTTACAGCCTTAGATCTAACCCATCAGTAGAATGGTCACGATAACGAATAGAAAAAGAATGGATTACTCTAGCTGGACAGTTCTCTTACTGAGACTTTTTGATTACCAATTATTTTAGTTTTCAGCAGTTTTTAAACATTTACTGTAAAACTTTTCCGTAGCTGATGTATATTTACCTAAAAGAAAAAAATAAGATACTCTCCACGAGAAGATTAGGTGTGAATTTCACCATAAAATTCCATAAAATCTTACCACTAGCAATTGGGTCGCTTCTGACGATTGAGGAGCTATACTCAGTTTTTCTATTGTAACTTTAAATGGTCGAGTATCTTTTCGTCCTTCAACTGGCCTGCTTGGCTTAGGAACAAGGAATTCCCTGTCAGTAGAAGGGATCTCACTATCACCAGTCCCTTTTGTTTCGCTGCTCAAGATTGTACCGCTGTGAACTAACGTGAGCCCTGGACCCCAACCAACACGGAATGAGCGCCCCATTGTGAGGCCCATATCTGCGATTAAATGTTCTTTGTTGTCTGTGAGTGATTTATGTTTAGGAACTGGAGCGCACTGGCGACGGGCACCCACAAATTTAATTCCAGTATCAAATGGGCTTCCTATGGCACTCGGAAGAAGCATTGGGGAAGGTGGAACCGTGATGTGGCTGGGTACCTGTCTCACTGGATACATACCTAATGCAACGAGTAACAACAAAATAGGATAGTCAGTGTAATATTAAAATAAATTTTGTGTTAAAAACTTAAAAGTAAAAAAAAAAAACTTTTTTAATCTTTTTTAGTAAAGACGTAAGTTACTCTTAGCTAAGCTAAATGCTTTACGAGCCAAGTGGCTCATGAAGTCGGCGCTTATCTCCGGTTTCTGTAGTGTTAAGCAAATAAGTTACTCTTAGTTGATAGTATTTAAAAGTGTTTATAGCCCTAAATTAGTAACTTTGATTACTACAAATATTTAATTCCTAAATAAGAAACTTTGATAACTAGAAGTACTTAATTCCTAAATAGGTAACATTGATTACTACAAGTATTTAATTCCTAAATTAGTAACTTTGATTACTACAAGTATTTAATTCCTAAATAATTAACTTTGATCACTACAAGTTAATACTAAAATAATAATTTTAATTAAGAGTGGAACACAGCAACAATGGGCAGAGGTCCTTTAGTTACGTTTATTGAAAATAATGGAGAATTAAAAACGCTCTTCCCATTGACAAAATTAAGAACCTATCAGATTTATTTATCTAATGATTTTATTCCACGACGGATATTTTTAATTTTAAAATTGTAAAATAAACTAGTAATGGAAATATTTAAAAAAAATACATAAATCTTCCACGCAAATTAAAAGTTACTGAACAACACTTGAAAGCATTCATTTACTCGCATGTTAAATTAAATTGCTTTATTTTGTTTCTGGTTTCGAGTGTATCTATATACACACAACATTTCGGCATCTTACTGACCCCATTGTCAAGCTCAAATAAATATATGCAAATAACTTAAATGATATACTAATGAGTCACCGATTTAAATGCAAGGACAGAAAAATAACTATTGTTTAGAGAAAGAAAAGAAAAAAAAAGTGCTAGGTAAATAACTTTGTACGGATTGAGTCAGATTGAGAGTTGAGACTGGGTTTGAGTTTTCTGATAAAAAAACATTTCATAAATGAGGTAGTCAAATTTGTTCCTGCATTTTCGGAGAACTGACAAAGAATTATGTAGGTTATCAGTGTTAATGTCGTGTTTCTCAATGATGTGCTTGCTCACCACGGAACTTTTACTTTTGTGTTCAACAATGCGTTGATGTAAGTGCCGGCGTGTGTAGCCGACATAATCTGCATCACATAGATCACATTGGTAATAACAGACAACGCATTGTTGATTTAGTCAGTAAGATGCCGAAACGTTGCGTGAATATAGTTTCGCTTATATTTTTATTAAAAAGTTATTTTTTTAATAAAAAATTAATACAAATTAATTTGAACTTTTAATCACAGATCTACATTAAGAAGAACTCTTGCGATAAGAAAACCATAAACGTTATATCATAAATCGGCAACTACGCAGCCTATTATACAACATTTTCATATTTTAACCTCAAAATATATTATTTTTCATTTTAATTAACTCAAAATCGATAAATCGATATATTAGTTATCATCGATAACATATCTGAAACAACTACTAAAATATGCTCCCCATTAATATGTTCCCCATTGAAATTCTGAACATTGTTGGTCTTGATATTTAACGATATTAGTCTGTATGGGTAACACCTTTTCACTATTTTACGTGCAAGTGGCATTACCAATTTTCGGGTTCCCAAACAGAGAATCGGCAGTTTTCACACCAGTTTTGTTCTGAACATCTCTAGGAATTTTCGGAGACAAAGCAGGACCAGAAGCCTCGAGATTCTGAAATGGTCTGGTGCGTGATATGGTAACAAGAGACTTCTCAAATGCGGAGCTGTCACCAGGGTGATCCTCTACTGTAAAGGAGTCTGTTTCAATGGGCTGTGGTTGGTGGTGTTCATCTGCACCAAAGAACGAGGCTTTCATGACTTGCATACGGTGTGCATTCACACCAAGACTATTTGCCAAGTGATGACTTGCTGGCGATTGCTCGATTTCTTCTTCATCATGCAAAATTTCTTCTGCAATATCATAAAAACTAGTTTATAGTTATTGTAATAAATTACATTTTAATCAAATTTGCATAAAATATTTAGTATAAGAAAACCTTGTCATTTACTCCATCTTTATTTTGCCGCACCACTACTATAAAGCTTTGAATACATTACTGATAAAATAGAATACAATACAATACGTCTAGGAGCACAAGTGCTCATTCAAAATATTAGGGTAAGTGAATTGCCGAAACATGTTTGGTATCAAAATTGAGGTACAGTCAACTCTCTCATGGCGACCACTTCTCATAAGCGACCATCTCCCGTAAGCAACCACTTCGTAAACAACCGTTTTGTCTCTCAGTTAAATACTGTTCCCAGAGCTCTCTCGTAAGCGACCACCACTCAA
>JAOBAY020067992.1:0-21443 GCA_025331085.2 Zoanthus sociatus | reverse complement strand
TCGAAGATAACGTAAGGAAAACTTGAATTATGAACGAAAAATCCCGTGAGGATAATGCGGGGCAAACCCAAATAATCTATAAAAAGTCCCTTGAAGATAATGCAGGGAAAACTTGAATTATCCACGAAAAATCCTGTAAGAATAATGCGGGGCAAACGTACAAAATACCTACGTTTTACCTTTCGGGATAATTTGGGGCAAATGCGTGTTATGCCTTCATTTTACATGACGGTAAAATGGAAGGTAAAATGGCACGTTTTACCCTTTGGGTAAAAGTGGAGGTAATATGCGAGGAAAACACGCATTATCCATTACGTAAAATGTAAGGATAAGGCCAAGTTTATGCCGCGTTAGGAAAAAATAATCCCTGCATTATCCAAAGGTAAAACGCCGCTTTTTTTGCCGTGAGTATTACAAATCCTATTGATATCATGAGTTACAAATCTGGTTAAGTATGTTATTATACAAATCCTGTTGATATGTTGTTACAAATTTCTGTTGATATGTTGTTACAAATCCTGTGCTAAGAATGTTATTATACAAATCCTGTAACTGTTGATATGTTATTACAAATCTGGTTGAAAGTTTGTTACAATCCGGTCAGTTGTTTTAGTACATATTCGGTTGATCCTAGTTAGCGGTTGTTATCAAATGTCAGGTTGAATTTGATTCTATTGTAAATCCGGTTGTTTATTAATAACATTAAGTCAGGGTGATAACATTTTAAAACAAAAAAATGTTTTAAAAATGAGTCGCCATTTATAAAAGTGGTTTAGCTTTCAGAGCGATGGAAAGCGAATAAATTTATGCGAACATTCAATTTATCTGCATAATAAAACACGCGTGCACAGCTAGCACTTAACATAGATTTACCCAGTCAATTTTTTACTCCTGAGCTGAATCGTGAAGATCAAATGCCTAAGGTACCGGCTTCAGCAGTCCAGCTAGTCAATGGGTCAATGACAGATATATGGCAACATGCATCCAATATTACAACAAGTTATTTACGAACGTGTTTTTAAAATCTTTTGAGATTCAAACAACCCAAAATCTTAAAATAATATTTTAAGCCCCAGTTATTGCTTAATAAAACTTGGACTTTTGTCACAAGTAACCGAACTGATGTTTTTATTTTTTACAAAAAATACCCTATACAATTCCCAAAGCATTTCAATTTTTCTTCATTTCTTTACATTTCCTGCATATGATAATAGTTTAAGTAACTTCTCTAATTGCTAATCAGTTTCCAGTATACAATTCCATCCTTTTTAAACTGGGATTTCAATTTTGATATTTAGCCTTTGTTTTAGGCGAAGTGGAAAAAAGATATTTTTACTCTTAGTATCGACTAATTCTTTTTTTAAATTCAAGATATCAGCCAGAAAAAAAACGCAGTACTGATACTAAAGATCTTACAGATTATATTAATGGCGTATTATCAATCTGCCTATATCAGCATCAATAGTTTCTTCCAATAGAAAATGTGTACTAGAGTTGTCTATCATTTGAGATCGTTTTAATGAAGTATCTTCACATTGCGGTAAAACTCTGCTAATATGCTGATTTTAATGTCTGATAGTTTTTCTTAGACGCGAGTGATTCTATGACATATATAGATTCTTTCAGAGTGAGAGGCAATTGAACGGGGATTTTACAAGTTTAGCTATCAGTTGAATTGCACGTATTGGTGGTAAGTATCAGTTTTTGTTAAATGAAATCAGGCAATGGTAAATTTTGTTGTTCGGTCAGCGTGTTTGTTTTTTGCAGTTTGTCCGTCACATCT
The DNA here is from genome assembly GCA_025331085.2 of Zoanthus sociatus. Classification (NCBI taxonomy): domain Eukaryota; kingdom Metazoa; phylum Cnidaria; class Anthozoa; order Zoantharia; family Zoanthidae; genus Zoanthus; species Zoanthus sociatus. The sequence goes on along the minus strand of JAOBAY020067992.1, from coordinate 19,660 downwards.
GCAGTATGTATATTTTCCAATTATATTTATATAATTTATACCTATGCATTTCTAATATGGTCAGTTATTTTCCAGCAAGTGTCTCTAGTAACTATTTTAAAACTAAATCGTACGTAAAACAATACTGAAATATATATTGCCTTAATTAGAAAGAAGAGAACCTTTTATTTCTGCCTTAGCCATTACGGTTTATCGTAGTCGCGTCACTAAAATGTTTTAGTGTAGTCATACTGCTTTTGTCTTTGTATCTTTAGTTTCCTTGATAATGGGCCGATTAAATTTCAGTAGTGATACGATAATTCAGGCAGCTCACCATCTCACAGCATTTGTTAGTGGTACATTTCAAACAATTTCTTAGCCTGTATTCTGAAATTCACAAAGTCCCATATAAGATGAGTTTAACAAAGGAGATCGCGATTTCTTATGTCTCTACTTTTATTTTCTTTTGTCTTAGCTGAGATTAACGAAAGATATAAATCAATCAAAAAGGAATTTTAAAATCTGGATTTTTTTTAAAAAAATACATTTTGGGGTCACCGCGGTCATTGTTTAAGGGCTGCGCACATTACAACATCTCTAGAAAATCTATGATGTCTGATCCTTAACTTAAGTAATCTAGTATCATAACTATAATCATACATATTTCATAAGAATATTCCAAAATTTTTCAATTCTCAAAACAAACCCAAAACTATCAATTGAAAAATAATATAATAAATTAATTTTGTTTATTGTAAATTTGAAAATTTCATTAAATTAATGCAGTTGTATTTAACCTCTTATAAAATTTTACCTTTTTTCTAAACGACTGAATAATCAAAGCACAAAAACAAGAAAAGCACTGCACTCGAGCAGTATAGCAGTATGTTCGATGCTGACCAACATTTTCACCAGTGAAAGCAGTTAGGCGTGTCCTATTATGCTTTTTTCGCTGTATTCTGGCTGTATTAAATACTTTGTATTCTACCAACTGCCTGACTTGAATCAGCAGGAAATTGGACTATTCAGCTTGGGTAGGAAAAAAATTTTAACGTAAAGGAAAATAAAATATAAGTTATCGGTTTCGTTCAAAAACGATTGATTTGCGAACTACAGTCGCATTTTCAACTCCATGCAATATTGATTTCTAACAAGCCAATGATAATGACTTTAATTTATTATCAGAAAGAACGACCGCCAGCGATTATTACTATTAAAACTTATTTTGTTGAGGAACAGAAAGAATTTAAACGACTGTCGGTTTCATCAAAGACGCTTAAATACTCCTCTAGCATTTGCAGGTGAAACGGTCAATTTTTTAACACAATACACAAACTTTTCCTTCAGAACTTACCTATAGGCAATAAGTTGTCGATTGTTTGAGCTTGTGACACAGGTGAAAAATTCATAGATTTTCATTCAGGCATTCAATAGTTCTTAAAATATGTCCTCAATACGGTGGCTTGTAAGGGACATCAAACTTTAGTCTTTTTTTCAAAATTTTGCCGGTTTTTTTTTTCATTGAAACATTTCGAGTTACTAACTCGAAATTTTATAATACTAAATCATGTTACACATGCACGATATTTCGTGTTAGTGACTCGAATTTTCATGTTACTAACTTGAAATTTCTTTTGACTAACAGTCGAAATTCCTCAATTTTGAAAAAGAAGACGAAAGTTTAACGTCCCTTATAAACCACCGCCCCTACAAAGTAATTAACAAAGATAGCAATCACAAAGTTTGCCGCTGACTAATATTTTTTTAGATTTTTTCATCCAGTTAGTGCACCGGACAATTTGATTTTTATAAACATACGTAATAGCACAAAGAGTGTGGACTCAGTTTACAAAAAGCTGTATGAAGTTTAGTGCACCATACCAACATAAATTAAAGGACTGTTTGTGAGTCATCTCATCCGTAGATTACGTCCGAAGGGGTAGATGTTCCTGGAATACAAAAATATTTCCTAGCTCGGGAACTGCACCAGATATTGCTTAGCTACCAAAGCAAAGGATTGTTGCATAAAAAGATGTATAAATCCACTTCTACAGACACGATGCTAGATCGGTTTCTGTTGTAGCGTTATTCCGATCTTCAAATACTTAAACTTGGTATTGCCGATCTTTGAAACGAAGGCTCGAATGTCGACAAAAACCAATCCCATTGTTTACCTACTCTAATGTTCTTCGAGTTTGCCCGATTCGGCCTCAGGTAGCATTAAATGTAAAGCTGAAAAATAATCTCCGACCTAATTTGATTTCCGTAGCCAGATTTCAAATTTAATAAAAGTTCGTGGAATGTAGAGCAAAATCAAGCAAAAGAAGGAAAATTCCCATAATTCCCTCTCAAGTTAATGCTTCTGCTCCAACAAGTGATAAGAAAATCGCGTATGCGGATCCTCGCTCAATTTAATTATAAACAACATTTAAAAATCAACAATTATACTTTTTTTACCGACAATTAAAACAATCCATTTTTCCTTTAAATTTCCGTTACAAAAATCTTCATACAACCTTCCTTAATATTGTCTTTTTCATAAATACTCGATAACCGGAACAAAATTTTAATTTCTGAGTCGCTAGAGATGTTATATTTCGACTCTATTGTTCAGCAAGTCAATTGGCAAGAAATCAAAAAGGCCCGCTTATACGTAACAACTAGTAGCGTATCTTGTGACGTCATATAGAAATGTGCTATTAATAATCTTAAACCTAGCTACAATGGTTTTTGTTGTTAGAGTGATCATGAATTCACATAACTCGTGAAATGTGACTTATTTTAACTCTACTTTAAGTCTACCATAAAGTGCGCACTTTCAGTTTCATTGGCCAAAAATAGATGTGACCTTTTGAGCAAGCAAATATTTTTGGCATAATCCACAGCGAATATCCAAAATGCATGTGTGCTCGAGAGAAATGTTTAAATAATTGAACCATTTTTTCAGCTTCGGCCATAATAATTTTTAATAAAACAGGCAGCAAAATTAACAATTTTAAAAAAGCAGTTTATCTACTGTCGCGCGAAAGAAATAGAGACATTTTTGAGGGACTGGGGCCATGCAATAAGTGTACGTACTTGATGTAATATTGAGCAACTGTCCTAATGGAAGGGCAAACCAGCAAAAGAAACCAAACGATCCGTCCACAACAAAATTCTCAAATAGACTGCTAGCAACAGATGTTCAAGAGTCATTAAACATCGGTAAGGATATCTGCAATCCAGCGAAGCGATACAGCAGCAAATGATTTCGCAATACTTCGCCGAAGTCTCTTGACCATTCAGTTTAGAAGTAAAATAACCAACTTTTAAACGCATATAAATTTGCTAATTTTTATTTCAGACATCTCAAATTTGGAATCGCATGTTTCAACCAGTACATAACTGTGCGAAAACATATCACTTCATGAGCACTTTAATGATAGCAAAAAATTAAACCAATTTTCATAAAGCACTTATTATAAGCAAGGAAGTCAATAATGTTTAATCGGTGAACAAAAGGAAAACAATTTTCCCTCAACGGCGAAAAGAGCAAAGCAGGCTGGAGATTATATTGTTTCATAAAATTTTATGACAATGCGAGAATCCCTGCTGTAACTCACTGCTACTCAGACCTAACCTACGGAGTATCCGCGAGTTAGAAATGGTATCCTGGATGAGTTCATGTACTTATACGTTGTCTCTTTAAAGATACTTTTTTAACTATCAACCGTTTTAATATCAGTTTAACTGGGATTATAGCAAATATATGTTATAAACAAAAATATTCTACCCGTTTTGTGAAAAAAAATTCTTTAGCAAAAAAGCTCTAAGTGGTTAATTAACAAGCATATGGATATCGGTCTTAAAAAGTAAAATTGTTTTACATGTTCGAAATTTTTAGTATTTATCAAAGCAACAGATATCCATCTTAGCAAAATCTGATTTGCTCCCGTAACTCGCGATATTCAAGATTTGTAGTTGATGTTGAGCTAGGCGGAAGTCAAAATAACAGGAAGCACGCGTGCTAAAATAGAAAAAAGGTTTACATTTTTTTTTCTTTGAAAACAAAGAGCATTTTTATCCCACTATTTTGGTAAATACTAAAGCAACTATCCCCCTAGGGTCGGCTCTTAGCGCTAGTTAGATACCTCGGTGCCTCGCGTCTAGGCACATCAATATCCACGATTATTCACCTCCCCTGTGGGGGATGGTTATTAAATATTGTGCTACAACTGCTACAACTGAGATACGCAGGTTCTTCAGTGTCGCGACATACAACGCACGTATTAATCACAAGATAAAAAAGTCTTCATAGTTTTCCGCATTATATTTTGAAATGATATTTATTCGAACCACTTTAGAATTTTGTACGTAGTGATTGGGCATTTTGAGGTCTTCCAGCCACAGTCGAATAGTTGAAAAGATATACAAAAACAACATATGAAAACCTTTGTACAACAAATGTCTGCCGTTGGTAAGTAACATCCAAATTTAGAAGTATTTCCGATTTATTTCACACCTCTTGTAAGTTCCGGACACATGCAGCTGTAAGCTTTCTGTGTTTAACGCACGTCTGCTTACATAATGCCGACGTTACTAAGAGCGCTGAGGGATTTTTCCGCGCTACAATATAGTTTTTAATTAGTTGAATTTATTATTTTCAAATCAATTTTCTAAAAATTATGAAATAGTCAATTTATATTCAAATGTAGTATATTGGCAACTGCGGATAAAAAGATTTTTTTTTTGTGGCTTATGAAATTGGTAAGCGAAGGACATGATCAACAATGGCTTCGGCGTAGTTTGTAAAAGTAAAGGCACTTTTGTAAAAATAATGTGACCTTCGGTGCTAAAAATTATTCAGCCGTTGAGAGGTATTTCTTGTCGTTTGAAACGGGCATCGGTTTTTGTAATACTGTTGGTAAAGCCGCTATGATGAAAAATATCACAAAATCGTACACTTGGTTATAAAGAAAAACAAGCTTTATCGCTCTCAAAGGCTGTTTCGAAAACCTTGGTAAGTAGTATGTTATTTACTGCGAGTTTATATTTCCAAAATATTTAATAAACTCGAGTTCCATTTTTATCTACAATTTTTTATGCTTTATTAGATTTCATTTTTTTTATGTACTACGTTTCTGAAAAAGGTATATTTTTTTACATCAGTGTTTACGAAAAAAGTTAGCGATTATTTAACAATTTTTGCCGTCTAATTTTGTATTGTATAGAGAATTCTGACATACTGTATTTATTGGGTTGGACTGGACTAGACTGGAAGCGCCAACACGGACTGACACGGATTGCAGTTTTTAGATTTTTTTGCGTTTGTAAATTGGATAAAACTGAACTGGAACAAACATTTAAAAAAAAAAATTATACGAAAAGGCAACAATGTGAGACCATATATAACATTTGAAAGTTCTGTTCATTTATTTTTATGCTGTTTTATTCCAACGGCTTAGCAAGAGAAATAATTCCTGTTTGACCTCACCTTCCAGTCCAATGCAAGAAACACAGCATAATGCCGAAAATTCCTGATTTGTCGATTTATCAATTTTAAAAGCGCTTTGATTAAAAACTGACCTAAGTAAACAATAATTCATTTAAAACTTTTGACAACTTGCTTAAAGACAGAAATTTAATTTGCTGTTGACTCTCTGAAAATTGCTTTTTGAATTGGGTATTTAGTTATTCCGACTTCAATAATAATAATAATTTTTCATTGTCAACAAAAAGAAATTTTCACACAAAAGGCACAAGCGCAATGATTTTGCTATTGTCAAAAATGTGACATGATTTTTGTTTCATTACTTGCTGCTTGGGGCTTTTGAAAAAAAAACTAAAAACTACTGACAAAAAGCTCACAAAGCTTCAAACGTTTTTTACAAAAAGCGACTGACTGGAAAGAGAGATTGGATTAATCCAAAATTTGACAATCAAGGTGTCACTTAGCTACAATCATAATCGTAAGAGGTTTTATGGCGGCGGTTAGTCCTTTGTCAACATTTTTTTTAAAATCGAAATGTCTTCTGCTTACGCTACTTATGACAATGTACATGGTAATACTAATTTCAATCTTTGGCATAAGTTTCCTAAATTAAGCGTTGAAAACACTAGAGATGTTATTTTAATACTGGCAGTGTTAAAATTAATGGGTTATCGATAATGTTTGGGAACAATCCATAATTTTTAATTTAGAGTAAAAAATAACTTCATGAATTATTGAATGCAAGCATTTCACGCGAGTGTTATAAAACTCTACTAATCAACAAAAAATTCGAATTTCATTTGTTAGATATGATCCGTGCTTCAATCTGTCTACTCTACTGATTTCTTGATGATTTTTTCGTTATTCTAAAAACGTTTTAAAGTCCCGTTTTTTTAAGATATTGCATTGTCAGTAGAATGAAGAATTTAGTAAAAAGATAAAGAAAAAAATTCAAAGACAATATTTAAGGTGCCGTATAGAGACAATATAGACTACATAAAGTTGTGTAAGAGGGGAGTGACAACTGGTTTGGACGCGAGGTGGAGACGTACATTTTATGTTCAAATGTAAAAATGGCATTTTTGTAATATGTAACATGATTGTTATATTGCCTTACTGCCGGACGAAACAGGTGTAAAAAGACAGGAGGCGCTTAGCTCGTTATCGTAATGTTTATTGTTAATGTTCAGTTTTCTTATTAAACCTCACAAATAAAAGATACATTCATAGCGAATTATGATTAATGTTGTCTTTCTTTTCACAAGACTGTGAAAAGCAGTAACAATATTATCACCAGCTTAATTATTTCTATTAGAAAGTGATTGCTGCGAGTACACTATTTTGTTATAATATTTTATAATGTATTTGTTTTATATAGTATATTATAATGTGTTTGCTGTCTATTGTTAGTTTTTTTTTTTTCTGAATAATAATTTTAAAAATTTTAAAAAAGTCGTTTTCTTATCAAGTGTTTTGTATTTGGATTTGAACCGCTGATCGCATGTATCGTGTGTACGGTAATGCTAGTGACAGGACATATCCAACATATCCTTGAATCGACTCTAGATACGGAACCGGTGATCTTGTGTATCGCATGTTTGTTGCTAGTGACATCGCATCGATTAGACTGTGTTCCGAATAGGAGGCTACTCGCTTCGCTCGCACCAGTAATACTATAATAATGATGATAATAATAATAATAATAATAATAATAATAATAATAATAATAATAATAATAATAATCACATTACTAATATGATCATTAGGATGTTCCTTTAACATTGTAACTTGTCAATTCGTCGATTGAACATGAATCTTATACGACACGTGTACACTGGTAAGTTAGAATGATTATATATAATATAATAAAAAATAAATAAATAAATATTATAAAAGACCCTTATAAGTTTGTTTTCAATAACAGAATTTTTAACTTTATACTTAGCATCATAGTTTTAACCTCAGTATTTTTCATCACCTTTTTTTTTAATTATAGTTGATATAAACCGTATTTTTAGAAATTTTTTTAATAGTTTATATAAACCGTATTTTTAGCAATTTTCAATACGCTCAGGATACTGTATATTACCATCTGCATACACTGATGAAAGTCGAATGACCGAAATATTTGTAAAGCATTGATTAAATAAAGGGATTAAAGTAGTTGGCAAGCCCGTCGTTTTAATGCTTTTACTATACCTATAAATATATATATATACCTATAAATATATATATATACCTATAAATATATAAATATATATATATATTTATTATAGGATAATTGGGAACAGAAACATTCAACAAAGAGATTGAGTGAAAATATGATTCTACCAGGAATCGAACCTGGGTCTCCAGATTACATGTTTGGCGCCTTAACCCACTCGGCTATAGAATCATCTACGTTATAAACGTGATGACATCAGCCTTGGAGATAGATTAGGCGCCGGAGACGTCATATTTTCTGCTTACAGGATCACTTCTCTATTCCCGTTCAATCAGCGATTCATAGATAAAATCATATCATTTTTTCTTCCCATTTCTTAACAAATATCATCTGTTGTGTAATATACATACGACACATTTCGAACAACTAGTTCACCTTCAGAGAGAGAGAAACTCTGATGTATCTTAAGAGGAAATGATACCAAAACAAATACTGGAAAAATTAGACACCCCAAGTGGGAACCGAACCCACGACTCACCGATTTCGTGACTGGTGCTCTACCACTGAACTACCAAGACAACTACAGTGGGATGGGCTGATTTTAAATACTGATTTCCAAGCATTTGCCCCCAGACCTCTCGGACTGGGAACTTTTTCCGTTGATTGTCAACCAACTTGCTCATTGGACCCGATGTAAAATTATCTTTTGTAATATCAGACTTTGGACCTCCTGCGAGTCATGAAGCATGGTTTTAATGGACTCTGTATAGACTTTGCACTGAAGCATCCTTGACATTTTATTGGCTCTGTGAAGATCATTGGCAGTGCTATTAAGACTATTTTCAGCCAATTAAAATAAATATCCACAAGCAATTTGACATCAACCAATTATGCAATGACCACAGCCAATGTTTGCACAAGCAAGAAGGGTGTTGGGCGTCATAAGAAGATATTACACAGACGGGAAAAAGTGAAGACCCTCGTTTTTACATAACTCACGAGTCATCAATTGATGTAAGTTTAACCCACGATTTTAGTTCTTTCTACGTCTTATGTTGTTCAAACCAACCAGAATTAACATTGCTGAAGAAAACAAAGTATAGCAATATCTACATCACGAAGAGTGGATACTTGTATCCGTATATCTCTGATTCCAGCTGCCCTAACTGAACTTTTTGTCTTCAAAACATCAGTCAATATCAAAATGGAAAGGCCTTTAGGAATAAATTAGACAGACGTATATTTTTTATACGGTTGTAAATTTATCACTTAAATTTGAGGTGTTGCCAAATCATAGCAGGAGAGTGATGCGAATTAATGACGTTGTAAATTCAGGAATCATTTAGACCCCTATGAAGATTGTATGCTATATTCAACGAGACAAGCCTGCTCCACCAAAATAAACCAAATGGGTCATATTTGTCTGTTGTGTAGTGAAGAAGAAATTTGGAGTACTCGACCAGAATTCAATTTACTATGTAAATGTAGCTTCGTCCCATCACCCTACTGAAAGAAAATCTAGCAGGGTCAGCGTGTTTGATGATGGCTCTAATTTTTGATCTAGCTAGGATGCTGATGATTCGGATAACATTGGTGACAAGACCAGCAAAAAGGAAAATACTGGCTTCCAACCTGCACTAAGCAAAGCTTTTACGAGATTACTGGAATTGCAAAATGAAAAACTTATCAGTGGCTAGACTCTCATGAAAAGGATGGGGAACGTATATTTCTCCTTTGATCTGGCAATATTACAATGTGACTATCTCGTGTAATCCTACCTGTGACTGCCTTACTCACATTCCAGACAAGTCTGCAAACACGTTACTTTTGTTGTGCTTACTTATTTTCAGATTAGGGAAAATGATTATAAGCTCTAGCAGAAAGCACTAACTGCAAAGAAAAAAAGTCACTGTTTACAGGGTTGCGACTAAGTATCAATCCTTTGCATTGCTCATATACTAGAAGGAAAGCAACATTAATTACAAATTGCACAGCTTCAAACAAATGAAACATTTGAAATATTCGGCATATGAAGTGCCAACCAGGGCCAAGACCATGGTGCACAATTGTTAAGTGCAAAGACATTTGTATCGAGATGGAAGTCTTCTACGTACCATCCAATAAAACGGCAGATGGGAAAAGTTCTGCTATGAAATGTACATATCGTTTCTCGTGCAAAACGTAGTTGTGTGGCCGATCAACCACCTCAGAGTAACCAGATTATGCCTCCTGCTAGAATTAGGCCGTGAGGTCTTCCCAAAAAGGAATATCAGATACTAACAGCTGAGAGCATACTTTTAAGTATAGATTTTATCATTGTACATTAAATTGAAAATTATATTAAGCAACACAACAGATTACCACAAACATCAAGAGTGGTAACATAGCAAAATCTTTTGCGGGCTTGCAGTTTGCCATTAGCTGTTTTTACGCCATGTTGGTAGACCAAATAATTAGGTTCTTAGGCCTTTCGAGAATGTGGTGTAATTGTTATGATAACTCTGCATTAATCAGATGAACAACCAAAAAAACGAGAGCTGATGTTTGCTGTAAACTGTAAACCTTATGCTTAATCTCTCTTGCATGAGCCCCACCAAGTGAAAAGGACCTGATACAGAGTTAACACTTATGAAAAAAATCAACAAAATGGAAAAAAACTGAAATCTAGATGTTTGCTGACCAAAGCTCTTCAGGATTCCTAAAAAGACCAAAGTAGTATTATTTCTGAATTGTGGAAATGCTTCTGTTCTTTCCATTTGACGTTTCCTGACTAGTAATTGGTCACCAGACAAAGAAAAGTAAGAACTATCTATTGTATGTCAATTGCATGTGCACAAGAGTAATATGCGGATCGCACCAAGATTCAAAACAAAACTCTCGAAGAACTCACTGGAAGTTAATGATAACAAAGACTGTGGTCATCTAAGCCTTATGAATCTATTTAAATTGTATATGCAAAAAAGATTACTTTAACCCTTCAACTACTGAAGACCAACTGCACAGTCTCCAGTTCCTAGAGCAAATTGGCAGCGTCGTGGGTGGTTTCAACTCAAAATCAAAAATTGAAGATTTTTGACACAGGAAAAATCATAAAATTTAATTATCAAAATGTTTATCTATTGAGCTTGTAATTTTCTAAACCAAAAAATTTCAAAATAGTTTTGCAATATTCAGTGAAAATTCAGATTTATAAAATGCTTACATGTTAATTCCTACCATTTTGCGATGAAGGCTAAACTAAATTTAAATGAGCAAAATTGTTCAAAAATAAAAACTGAACACATAGAAAGTGTGAGCTAAAATTACCGGTTTGTATTCTAATTCAATAATTTTCATTCAAAGATTAAAAAGTATAACAAATTTGGTTTTATTCACGCAAAGCACTTCACACAAACATTACCGATGTCGCCATGTTGATTTCAAAACCATTTGGCAATGTTGAACAAATAATAAATTAGACTTCGTATTTTGGGGTTTACAAACTTGTTTTGTAGAACACATAAAACAGAAGCTCAGTACTAAGAAATATGATACTAATTATATTTTTAATTCCGATTCAAATTTCAGTGATAAATTATAATAATTTTGCTTGTCCGCGCCAATTAGATCACACGTGGAGTTTTGAAAGTCGATACGTTTTTACAAGTTCTTTATGCAAGGTTTTAAAGTACAAATGCTAAATTATGCGCTTGTGACAAAACGTTAACAAATTCATAACTTTCTATAAAAACAGCAACAACATTAGTCACTAATAAAAAGAAAAGTAAAGTTTCTGTAACAAACCCGGTTTTCAAAAGTGTTATTCTTGATCATTTTTGCTTAAAAACGGCTTGTCTGCTTTTTTTTATCTCGAACAAGATTTTCTCTTTTTTCCAGACGTAGGAAACCTTCATAAATAAATATATTGCAATAATTATTTGAAGTGTCACCTTGATATTCTGAGATCAACTGACCAAAATGCAAAACAATCTTGACACTTTCAAGCAGTTGTCACTTACAACACTCGTGGTTTAAGTTCGGTGTTTCTTTTCCTCGATAGATTTGTTGTCGACTCCGGCTATATTTCCTTGTCCATTCTAAGAAAAAACTTTTCATGTGATTTTCATTGAAAATTGGTCAATATCTTTAGTCTTTCATCCTTAAATTTCAGTTTAATTTCCAACAACGAGTGCAAGCGTGCCCCACCGCCATATTGAATTTACGATCATAAACAAAGTCAAACTTCAACTCTCACTAACTCCCTCATTTTACCAAAATCATATGCTCAGTTAGTGTAATTTGATTGCCTATTTATTGCTCTAAAAGAAAAAAATGGGGACAAATATAAGACTAGAGGGGGGAGGTGAGAAGGAAAAATTTGAAGCCTACTCTCGTTGGCCGGTTTTGGCCGGTTCAGGAAAAACGGAACATTTTTAGCCAGTTCAGGAGCCCTAAAGACTGCAATTTTAAAGGCATAGTGGCTAGAAATAGGCAGAGCGATTTTGTATATATTACCAATAATTTATATGGAATTAAAATTCGAATATTATTAATTTTAAATTTTATCACTTTTATCATTAAGTTATTTTAACACATATTTTAAACATACAATTACTTTATATCTTATTATATATCTAAAAGTCTTATTATTCAACTTTGTAGTTATTTTATTTTATGCATGACTCTACAAGCTAGCTACTAGCTTTAACTATTATAATTGTGTTAACATAATAGGTTTATCAAATCATATCATATCGTGTGACTATCATCTTACTACTACTGGATGGCAGTATTATATTGTGTTAATACAAGGGCTGTGTCTTACAAGGATATGATTAAACTGTTGCTATTGATTTGATATATATTTAATAGTACTATCAGACCAGCCAACTAACAAAATGTTACTGAGGCAAACTGTTCCCTGGTGCAATGAGGATACAGTATAATACCCAGGAATAATTTAGGAAATAAATATTTTATACAATCAGCAACAACTTGACAATTCTCTCACAACATGACAAGTACAATTGGTTTCTCTAGCTCTCTTTCTGCACATGTGTGCAAAACGAAAAAGTGTTATTCTGTGGGGGGAGGCTAAGCCTTCACATCTACAGTGATTCATTTGTAGAATTCTCTTTCCGTTTTGAAGCTATCTGCCTCTCTGCCTTTGGCAGTTTCGTGTGGTAATTTTCTTGTCAAAATCTATTACCAATGTTTTTAGAAGAAAAATTAATATGCCTTTTTTGAGGACTTTCAGGGTTGGCAGGCATGATATTATATCATTTTGAACCAGTTTCCTAAGCAATGCATTGTCTGATTGCCAAAATTACCTTGACAGTAGTAATTCATAATTAAATATCAAGTGCTGGAAGTAAATAACATTTTTAAACCAAAAAATTATTATCTTGAGACCCTTAGCATATTAAATTAATTTGTTATGAATTAAGACTTTTGAGTCAATATTCTTTAAGTATACACCAGGAATGATCATAGCTAATGGCTCTTTGTTGACAATTTTAAAAATGTAAACCGGATCAAAAACTAAATAAATCTACTTTATTTAGAATTTCCTCGAGGCTGGCTTTTGTACCTTTCAAGGTTCCTTCAGCTCCTTTGAAAGGAAAAGAAAGGTTGTAGAAGGAACGTGCACTTGACAAGGCTTGAAAGAATGCATCAAAGTGTTGGAATTGTAGCCTCCATAGAAAAAATCTATCTTAATAAGCTGGAATATATTTACGGTGAACTGGCAAAATGGGTGCTAGACCAAATTGGAAATACCAAAACAAGGGAGGCAATTAACTACGCTGACATGATATACATCCTTGTTATGGTGAGGAAGACTTCTCAGACGTTCTTAGAGAAGTTTTTTCGCTATGAAATTCTTTAAATCTTAAAAAAACAAAGTGCAAAGAGTAACTTCTCTATTTTCTGATGAGGCTAGCGATTTTTAGCGGATCTCCCTTCTCAGATCAATTTCACACAAGGAATTGCGAGCAAGAGCGATCACTTGTCTCAAACAGCAAGGTCTGTTTTAAACATTCAAATTCTGTTTCAAGAACACAAACTATTTTATTTTTTTTCGTTTTTTATTATTTAAAGCAATTACTTTGAAAGAAAATTTTTAGTAAATACAGAATAAAGTAAAACTACTTTAATCTTTTTTTAGTATAGGTCAATTCCAGTTAAAATGAACATAAATTGGAGTTTTTCAGCTTTGTGAAACTGTTAAAACAAGCTGTCTAAATATAGGTTTACCAATCCCTGATGAATGGTCGACAGAAGAATCCATTAAAGAAGAGTTTGTTTATAGCATTGCCAAGGAGTATAGCAGAGATAGTACTAGTGGCATTGGTTCTAGTGGAATTGACTCCATCAATGTCACTGAAACAATCAAACAAACTATATTCAAGGAATGTGAGATAACTTGTCCCCTTGAGGTTTGTGTATACATATATATTTAGTGCTTAGTGTCAAATCGCAAAGAATCCCAGGACCAAATACCATTCGTGATAACTTACAACCCATACACAACTTACATAGCAGAAATTGCCAACACTGGAACTTCTTAAAAACCAAACAAAGACTGGGAAGGATCTTCAATAAAAACCCTCTCATAGCTTATAAAAAAACGAGTAGCCTGCGAGACGCATTGGTCAGTACAAAATTCAAAAGGTACTCGGGTTGCTCAGATGCATTCACTAAAAGCAGTAAACTGAGGTGTAGCTGGTGTAACCTTATACACGCCACAAATACTTTTAAAGGTATACATGACAAAATAGGAAATATAAAATACTACACCCCTTAGACTGCCAATATTCATGGGTCATTTATGTAATACAGTCTGCAAAGTGTGGTCTGCAGTATGTCGGAAAAAGTGAGACTAACCTAAACATACTTCTCAATAACCACAGGAACCACATAAAGAAAGCTTTTAGCAGCTGTGAACTTACTGAGCACTTTCTAACTAACAAGAAGTCTCATGAATTTGAAAGAGACATCTCTATCACGGCAATAGAACAAATTACGTCTACTACAATGAATATCAATCGGAAAAAAGAACTTTTGCAAGCACGCGAAATCCTCTGGCAAAGGAAACTAAAATCCATACAAACGAGAGGTTTGAACAAACGCATGGGATAAAGTTTGTAGAACACAAGAAACCTATATTATTGACGTTCATACATTGTCTTTGACATTTTTATCAATTAGAAATCAATTTTCTACTTAAATCTGAAAATTAAAACTATATATATATATATATTGGTTTAAGAAGATCCCTGACAAAGAAGAACACTCGTTTGTTGCTTTTGATATCGTAAATTTCTATCCTTCCATTTCTCAAGAGCTCCTCGACAAAGCGTTGGCGTTTGCGTCCTCCTTCATCGATATCTCAGCCGAAGATAGAGATATAATTATGCACACGAAGCAATCCCTGTTGTTTAACAAAAACGTTCCGTGGGTTAAGAAAAAATCTTCAGAGTTTGATGTTACCATGGGGTCTTATGACGGCGCGGAAACCTGCGAGTTAGTTGGCTCCTATCTCTTTTGGCAGCTTCCACCTAGCATCAGGAATCGAGTAGGTCTCTACAGAGACGGCAGCTTGGGCGCGTTCAGCAAAACCCCACAACAAATTGAAAGGATCAAGAACGAGATATGTAAAGTGTTTTCAAACAATCACTTGAAAATAACCATCGAAGTGAATAAGAAAATTGTTAACTTCCTGGACGTGACCCTGGACTTACAGAAGAAAACCTATGAGCCGTACTCAAAACCAAACAACTCGCCCCTGTACATGCACTCCGATAGTAATCATCCCCCATCCATCCTGAGAAATATCCCTGTAGCGGTAAATAGGAGGCTCAGTGAACTTTCTTGTAACAACGAGTCTTTCTGCAAAGCCGCTCCCATTTATCAGCACGCCTTAGACAAAAGCGGTTATAAGCATCAATTAGAATTCGAGCCCACTCGGAATGAGCAGAAACGCGGCAACAGAAGAAGCAGGAAAATTACATGGTTCAATCTCCCGTATAGTATGAACGTTTCGACTAATGTCGGAAGGCGGTTCCTGAATATTGTATTTTTGGTTGATGTGCATTATTGATATATCGTGATTACCAAAAGCATACTTAATTGAAGTAAATACTAAAATTTTACTCAAAGTTTCACCTTTAAACTTTTTTTAAAAGAAAAGGAAACAAAACAGATAGCCTACAAACTTATAAACGATTTATTAACCTCGCTTGCTCAGTCTGTTTGGAAAAATATCAGACCTTGGTCTTTTTTGTACGAACCTATCAGTGCTTGGTATGTACTATCAAGATCTTGGTCTGATACTTTTTTCTATACAGACCTTTGCGCTCAGTTATTAATGTCATAGTACTGGCTAGGGTACCGACCTCACACTTGGTTAGTAGGAGGTTTTTCTTTTGGAATTAAGTGTGAATATATTTTTATTTTTCTTATATTATAACTTTTTATCATGACAAACTCGAAGCATAGATTTTACTTATTTAATATTACAGCTTATATGCTCTAACAACTTTTTATGTTCTCTGTTCCATTTTTTGTTATGAAACATACTTGTTGTATTCTTATATTAATGTACATTTCCTCTTCAATAGGTGTTTACCTATCTGCTTCCAAAAGTTAGCAATACGGGACAAAGTGGAGAGGCAGTGAATCCGCAGCTCCTGGTTCAGAACCACAGGAGTTCAATTAAACTAACACTTGAGAATGTTAAGACCCAGTTACAAGTAATGGTTTTCTGGTGCCTGCGTCACACATGAACCATTTTTAGTGCCTGGATACCAAAAGCTTCCCATGCTGCTGCAATTAAAATTAAAAGAAGTGGTGAAAGAAAAACTTTGTTTGTATCTGCGAAGAAGAGCCTTCAGTCCTGAAGAACTGACCATTACTGATGCAGGTAAATTTAAATCAGCTCTTAAAATGGAGAATACTTTGCATTTGTTGCCCATTAAAATTGGCAGCATACCTTTTTATCACTTATTTTCGCGCGACTTTTAATTTCGCGAATTTAGAATAGAAATATTTCGTGAGTCTTAAATTTAGCGATTTTGACGAATTCTCGTTTTTCAAGGTAATTAATTTTCGCAAATTGAATAACTGGTACCCTTTTCAACCTATATTTTCTCCATTTTAGTAACGTTACATAAGGGATAAAATGCAACAAATAATGGTCTGACATGATGGAAACCTCAAATGCAACAAGCAACTTGCAAATACAATACTATACAAGCAACATTAAAGCGTCATTTTCATTTTTAACTCAGATGATGAATAAAAAAGGCAAGACATCTTAACTTAAGTTGCTCAGTGAACTGTATGGTAACCTGGCCCAGACAACATTACTAAAGTTTTTATATTGGGTTCTAATTTTCGCGTTTTTAATTTTTGCGAAAATCCACCTAAGACGAGGCACAGTGGCTTGAATACAAAGCGAAGACTAGTCCTTCCCAAAATGATTGCCACTAGAGGTCCAAGGTGTCCTGTTGCTCATTTTACAAAATATTTAAGTTGCTGAAATTCGTGAAACTGGCCATTCTACTTGGCGATGATTGACAATCCTAAAACAGCAGTAAGGTACAAAAAGTAACGACTAGAAGTACACAGCAAAGATCACATGATGCAATCCATTGTACAAAATACCTCTGTAGCTGCTGCTAGAAAAAGATTAACAAATCACTCAGCCAGGAAAACAGTCGTTAAAATGCTAAGAGCAGCGAATGCTGAAAAGCACTCCATCATTCAAGTTACTGGCCATGCGAGCAGACAGTCGCTCCAAGATTAAGATGAAGGAAACGAGGAAGAACAGGATTCTCTCCACTATTATTAGCAACCAACAACAGATCCCTAAAGAGGTCAATTCAAGCCAAGTCATTCAATGATATTAAGATCCAAACTTGCTTCCAGTTCAAAGTACATTTTCGCCAGCATGGCAGTCAAGTCTCGAAAAGAATATGAATAACTTTCACAACTGCAAAGTCACTTTCAATATGCTTCAAGGCTCACCAGATCGCCCATCGATCCAGTACAAAAGGATCAGAAAAATTGATTCAGATTCTGATTCATAATGAAACAACTTTGCTTGCCAAAATTATTGGCCCAATTTGGCTTTTTGACATTCACAGCACTTGTGATTTTGACGTTGTTCCTGATTGGCTCCCTTGATGTCAACAAGATTTACCTAATATTTAGATGGCTTCACGAAACTCAAAGCTCGTTTTAAAATTGTTTATTTTATTTTATTACTATTTTCTTTTTTGAGATTTGTTTTAAACCCGAATAAAAAAAACACTTTTAAAACTCGTCACTAATATTGCAGTGTTATATCTGATATAAACAAAACATTATGAGAGATTAGCATGATTGATTTCAAAAGGCCTCGTTTTTATCGAAGTCATTTTGTTGAGTATATTATAAATAAAAAATCGCACGATCTCTCGTACAATTCTTAATTAATAGGGACTCGTTATGTTTTCAAAAGTCTCCTCGTCCAATGTTGAGAAATCTGAAAACATCACTCGTACATATTAATTAAGAATTGTACTCGAGATCATGCGATTTCCTATACTAATTTCACTTGTGTTTTCAACTGTTTCCAAATTTTTTCAGACTTGCAGTATATTCATAATTGAAGATTTATCATTCTTAGAATCAGAAATAGAAAAACTTATTATTTTATTTTCTATGTACCACCAAACAAAATATCCTGTTTTTTTTCTTCAGTGGGTGTTGTTGAATCTAATGATGCAGCTACATAGAATGAAGATAAAACTGAAGCTGGTTAATTAAAATATATTCTACATTTGGTATAATGATTTTATCATTCACTTTGTATGAAGTACACATTTTGTTTTCTCAATTAACTTCTTTAAAATATAAAAATAAATTCTAATAGTTGTAACACTACAGTAGTCTGATGGATACAATTGTGTTGTGTAACTCTAGAAAGTACATTTGAGTTTTTATCTTGTATCTAAAATAGACACATAACATATATTTTATTATGATTCCCAGTCAATGAAGTTGTTGATGTTCAGAAAAAAAGAACAAGTTCAGATCGGTGAAAAGAGATTGAACCCACATTTCTAAAAATTCATACAGCTATAACCACTTTTGATATCCTCTCAGTTATAAAAATGTATGTAACAAAGTTAGAAAACGAATCTCACTTAATATTAAAAGGGGGTCATATCTGTAGAGTGTTCACAATGTGAGCTCAACCTCCTTCTGGCAAATATATGAACTATTATTTTCCTGTTCTAAAGTGCCAATATTGTTGCTTTTTGTAAAATGGCATAAAAAATTAATTTATCAGAAATATCTGTTAATTCAGATTAATTTGTGTGAGATTTTTTGTTCATAACACACCCAGTCTCGCTGATTTCATGCCTTAGCGGACATTTGTTATATGGAGTTCTTGTACAATCAATTATTCTTTCTTTCTTTATTTTTTTCTTTCTTTATATTTCACAAGCTGCTCCCATAAAAACGGCAAAAGGATGTCTATGAAATTGTAATTATAGTAGTTATTTATATACAGAGACAAAAAATATAAGAATCAGGCGTTTTCAAACGTTTCTATTTTTTCCCAAAATATGCATGCCAGTTGAATAACTGGTACCCTTTTTCAACCTATATTTTCTCCATTTTAGTAACGTTACAAAAGGGATAAAACGCAACAAATAATGGTCGGACATGATGGAAACCTCAAACCCAATAAGCAACTTGCAAATACAATACTATACAAGCAACATTAAAGCGTCATTTTCGTCATTTTCATTTTAACTGCGATCTAACCTTTCTTAACTTGTATCAAAATGTTAAAAAAAGCTGTGATGGAACTAAAAGTGAAGCCCGCCAAACACAACACGATTTTCGTGTTTAAGTGAGTTCATCTTTATATTCATTTCAAGTTTCTGCAAAACTCTTTACGAAAATCTCCGTATGTTATATATTCAAATTTTTTTTTTAAAATTAATGATCATTATGAAAAAAGTACAGTGGTTTAAGGTTGTTAAAAGCAGTTTTTTTTCTTTACAGCTCAT